>CAJNRD030001116.1:4270764-4292440 GCA_905319865.3 Cotesia congregata
TTTACGATACATGCCTGAAGGAAGGGAGTTTTCCCCAGAAGTGGAAACAGCAATGGCTAGTGTTACTTCCGAAGGGAAAAAAGCTGCCGGAAGAACCGTCATCCTACCGACCACTCTGCATGTTAGACACGGCCGGCAAGATATTCGAGCGCATAATTCATCAGAGAATAGAGGCTTTAGTCGATCCACTCCTGGCAAAGAACTAGTTTGGTTTCCGAAAAGGACGGTCACCTCTGGATGCGATCAAATTGGTTGTTGATACAGCCGAGGATGCAATCGCTGGAACGAGATGGATGAGTGGAAAGAAGAAATACTGCTTGGTGGCTGCTTTGGACATCAAGAATGCCTTCAACTCCGCTAACTGGGACTGCGTTATGCGGGCTCTAGAAGAAAAAAACATACCAGGATACCTTCGCATAATAGTAGCGAGCTACTTCACGAACAGGCTCCTGAAATATGACACGAAGAATGGTACGGAAGTGTACGAAATCTCCGGAGGAGTGCCAGAGGGATCAGTCTTAGGTCCTCTGCTGTGGAACATCATGTATGATGGCCTCCTGAGAATAGCATTGCTCACGGGGGTCGAACTTGTAGCATATGCGGATGACGTAGCTGTCGTAATCGTCGCAAAGCACCTCGAAGAGATAGAAAAGGCATTTGATATTACATTCAGATGAGTCAATTTGTAGATGGACATGATGAACTTGCAACTAGCCAAGCATAAAACCGAGGCAGTGCTCATCACAAGCAGAAAAACGGTAGAAACCATCAAGTTGAGAGTCGGAGAACAAGAAATCACATCACAACCATTTATCCGTTATCTGGGAGTGATGCTGATGCACGACTCAACTTCAAGCAGCAGGTGGAACATGTCAGTGCCAAAGCGTCAGTAGTGAGGGCTAGTTTCGTACGGCTGATGCCTAACATCGGAGGCCCAATGCAGAGCAGGAGGCTACTATTGTCATCAGTAGTTACATCAGTGCTCACTTAGGGAATATCCATTTGGGCTGATGCACTGGAAACCCAAGAATCATGGAGAAAAGCTGGACCAATATACCGACTGAGTGCCCTACGAGTAGCTAGTGCCTTCCGCACTATATCAGAAGAAGCAGTTTGCGTCATTGCTGGGACCCTACCTCTTAGAGTTCTAGCAGGGGAAAGACGGAACCTTTACCAACGAAAGAGGTCAACCACACTAAGTGCCGAGGAACTCAGAGCTGAAGAACGGCAAAACAGCATTGCACGATGGCAATCGCAGTGGGACGCCGCGACAACTGGAAGATGTACACACCGTCTCATACCGAAGATCGACATTTGGCTTAACCGGAATCACGGTGAGGTCAATTACTATCTTACGCAGATGTTGTCGGGACATGGGTGTTTCCGAGAGTATCTACACCGCTTCAAGCACGATGACTCTTCGGAGTGCCCGACCTGCCCAGGAGTTGCTGAAGATGCGGAGCACGTCTTCTTTGTATGTCCTCGTTTCGACCCACAGCGTGAAGAGCTGGAGAGGATCCTGAACCAGAGATTGCAACCAGATTCACTAGTGTAAGCAATGTTGTCATCAGAAGCTGCCTGGAACGCTACCAATACGTTTGCAACAGAAGTCCTCAAAGACTTGCGTTACACCGAAAGAAGAAGAGCAAATAGCAGAAAATAGAAGGAAGGTAGTTAACACCTTAGCCACCAGAAGGAAGAGCAGTAGCTAGATCCTCCCTTCACGAAGTAATGCCTGACGGCGGTTTCTATGAGGGATTAGAGGAAAGAGGAAAGGGGCTTAGGGTTTAGTGGGTAGGGGCGTTAGCGTCGAGTTTTAGTATGACGCTACGTCGAGTCGCCACATATCCAGGCCAAACAGCTTCGCCTATAATCCGTAAGAAGGATTCCCCCACCCTTTTTTCAGAGT
The DNA here is from genome assembly GCA_905319865.3 of Cotesia congregata. Taxonomy (NCBI): domain Eukaryota; kingdom Metazoa; phylum Arthropoda; class Insecta; order Hymenoptera; family Braconidae; genus Cotesia; species Cotesia congregata. The sequence goes on from CAJNRD030001116.1 coordinate 4,272,674, forward strand.
GGTATAACGAAAAACGAACATTTAAAAAAAAATTTTTTTTTTTCATTTAAAAAAAAATAGAAAGAAAAAGTTTACCACTCTTAAAATTTCAGGGAATTTGCAAAAAATACTGAAGTTTTTTATAAAAAAGAAAAATCTCAAATCAAAAACGTCAATCATCCCGAAATTTTCGTTTTTTTCCAAAAGTTAAAAAAAAATTGAATATGAATCCGAATTATTATTTTTATTTTTTTTTAAAGTACATTAAAAGACAAAAATTTCAAAAATAAACATCCCAAAAAGTCAATTTTCAAAAAAGTTATGGTTATTTAACAAAAAAAAAGCTGTTTTTTTGTAATAACTCGTAACTTTTTTTTGGTTGGGTCAAAAAATTTGAAAAAATTCTGAAAATTGTTTTCAATAGGGTAGAGAAAGATATCAAAGTTTCAGAAAAATCAAAAAGGGTCGGCGTCAAAAGTGGTCGATTTGGCATGGAATGCCCCATTTCTATCAATTATAAATAAAATATAAAATTTACGATAAAACCTTCGCAAGTTGACAGTTGTTGTAGGTTAATATCAGGTTAATGCAATATGCAATTGAAAGTAAATATATTAATTATCATATTCGGCTTATTAAACCTACCGCAGGGTAAAACAAACGAATAGCAGCTGACTGGATCTGAAGTTTTTAAGATTTAAAAATTTGATTTGAGGTCCAATCAAATGCTTTTGTATTCACTGCCCCGGGGTAGGTTTTGTAAGCCGAACACGATAAATGATTATTTGAATCGGATTTTTTAATTATTTGAAAATTTTGAATCAGCTAATTTTACGTAATGCTAGACTGAGTATCAGCTAAAATTGCTTTTCTAGATTCTAAAACGGCAACATTTACGATTTTTAATTTTTCGGAAATTCAATATTTAAAATAATATCATTTGAGAAATGACAATCTTTAAATTTCAAAATTTTTTTTTCGTTTATTTGTTACTTTGAATTATTCTTTGGAATCATTTTCATAAATTAGCTTATGTCAGATTGGCATTATTTTATTGATGCAGCATTTTATTTGAATTGTTTAGTTTTAAGTGACTGCCTTTTTAGATGTTCTTTTTCGAAAATTCGCGGCTTTTTTCTTTGTCATTCTTACTTTACGCTTCGAATTTACACTTGACGTTATATTCTTTTTGCCCACATTAGCAGTCTTTTTTTTAGGTTTAGTAAATTTAACAAAGGGAATAATTTTAGATTTTCAACATTTAGACTTTAGAAACGGCCGAATTTACAATTTTCAATTCAACTATAAACTTGAATACCTATTTGAATTAATGCTTGCGGCTGTATATATTATGAATTAATGCTCGCGGCTGTATATATTATATAACTATATATTTTATAAAGTAATAAGTTATTACTAATAACTAATAACATATTTAGGTATACTTAATGCGTAAGCTGACCCGCAACATACCCCGTGAACGTTTGAATGCTGGCGCCTAAAAAGAGAAAGTTTGCGCAGAATAGAGGTTGCGCACCAAAAACGTAACGAGGTCATTCATCAGTAGATTTACCCCTCACATTTTTCTCATACCGGGCGCCTTATATATGAAAATCTATTCTTAAGGAGTAAACTCCAAAAAAAAAAAAAAAAAACACACACACACACACATACATACATACATACATACATGCATACAGACATAGTGACAACCTCGCTGGGATAGTCAGGGAAGCTTCCTGTGACCTTCAAACGTCGAGATCTGATGAAAACTCGATTTTTGCAAAACGGGGTGAAAACAATAACTTTCCGATTTTTGATAATCTTCGATTTTCTTTGCGGGAAGTTAAAAAAATCTAGCGTATTATTTCACCTTTTGTAAGGTTTATAAGGATCTAACTAGCCTTAAGTTAATAACCATAGGGCTGTTAGCGCTTAATCGCCATTTTATTTAGTGTCAATGCACCGTTTGTGCTGGAAATATGTGTTTTGGCCACTTCAAAACTCAGTCCCCTGGCAGCTATTTTTGGTTATAATTTATTTATAAAATTGTATCTATAAGTCTTAATATTATTCTAATTAATGTAATTATTCATTGAGAACTCAAAAAGTTCAATGCATTGAAATAGTTTGCTTGATTTTTCTCAATTTGATAGAAAAAATCAGTTCCCTGGCAGTCAGTCCCCTGTCATGTTATATGGTAAAAGATACACAAATATCGAAAAAGCAAAAATTAATTCGGCTGTTTATTTATTATAATTAAGCTGATAGTTTTGTAGCCCTTGTTAATTTTTTCTCTAATAAAATCAAAAATAATTTGGTCGGACAATTTTGTACAGATTTAAGACGTCCTTACAGAGAATCACCAATTTATAGTTTTTTTACTCTGGTATGCAAAAGCCTACCCATATAAAAATATGAGTATATAACTAGATAAGACTACTTATGTACTCATAAGGGTATATCCGACTATATAAACCCTTATCACAAGTCATATCAACTCTGATCAGGGATTTTTTTTTTCAAGTTTATCAAAATATAACTTCATATGGTTATATTAGGCCATATCAGGACCTATTAAGAAATAATATAAAATTATGCGGCATGATGGCCAAGCGGGCTAATCCATTATCCCGTTAGTTCGTTCGCACATCATGCCGTGAGGCGAGGGTTCGAGCCTCGACGGTTTTTGAATAGTTCCAACACCAACAGTCGGGGGTCGCTCCGGTAGCCGAACTGTACTGGCATGGGTTTTTTCTGTGGTTTCCCCATCGCCACCATTCCAACAACCGATAGAAAGGGGTGAGGAATAAGGTAAATGCAGTACAGAAAGCACAAGTCGGTATACAGCCGCAGTGATAATAATAAGAGTTGAAAATAAATGTGCGAAAAATAAGGTTGATTATGCAGTGAAAATACAGGAGTGAATAGAGGATGTGTTGGGGTCCAAAAAGCGTTGAATGAACAAGGACAGTATGAAAACACAGGATAGTGGCGCACTCGTGGAATGCGACAGCTACCATCTACTCAGCCTTGTAAAAACCAAGAACGGTATACAAGTAAAAATCGAAATAAATAAATAAATATAAAATTATATATGCCTTTATCAAGCTATATCAAGTCTGATATGGACATATCAAATTGATAAGGCTTCATCTGGTCTGATATGGCCAATTTTCGTATCAGGCCATATCAGGACATATCAAAAATTAAATATGGACATATCAGGCCATATCAGGCCAGATATGAATGTATCAACAATTTTTATATGGCTTTATCAGCTCATATCAAGCCTGATCAGAATATTTTTTCACGTGCAGCGATGAAAAAATTTTTGTAGACCCGGATCAAGTATGATTTTTATGTATTCTAATTCACTGAATCTAAGTCTGAACGTTAAGTAGCCCCTTAAGCCGTCAAAATTTGAAAAAATTGCATGTAAACCCAAAAAAATTGCAAGAAATCATGAAAAATCGAAATTATCGAGATAACAAATTTTTGGATTTGGATTGAGTATGATTTTTATGTATTTTATTCAACTGAATTTGAATCTGAAGTTTTTTTGCCTCATTAACGTTTTAGAATTCAACAAATTCTCAAAAAATCAAGAAAATCGAAAAAATTGCAGTTATAAATATGAGAAAAAATCTATTTAACGCGATCGTTAATGAGTTGGGTGTATTTTCATAAATGAAGTAAGATCTTAGAATTGAAAAATTAACAATATTTTTTAATCTATAAATAATGATGTATATCTAGAATGAACAGAATGATTTTCTCGAATTTTAAACTGTTCTTCGTTGGTATCGAACTCTTTTGTTCTCAAACGATCTTCATCCTCAGAATTTTTACCTTCAGAGATTTCCTATTGCACTTCTTCTTCCATTTGCACGTCTTATTTTTCTACTTTTAACTTTTTAAGAGCCTCGATTTCATCTACGACTATTGTTTTCTGTAGTTTCATAGCTGATGAAACATTGGCGTATTTTATTTTATTTTTCTTATAACCTGCATTGAAAATGCGAGTTTCAATACCTATCGAGCCAACCAAAACAAGTCAATTTAAGACCAATGCGACTGTTCTCGGGCAGGAATCAATTATTTCTACCCAGCGGTCAGAAAATGATGATTTTCTGCCCACGAGATCAAGTTGCAGCAGATATTTTCAATCCTATCAGAGTATCTTTTGTTTATTTTATACCTTTATAATAAGCATTCTAACCGTTAACTGTACTGACATATTGTAATTCTGTTCCTAAGCATAAATAAGAATGACAAAAGAAAAGTATTCAATTTCCGAATAATGTTTAAGAAAAAATAAACCATTACTTTCTTGAATTAAAGTTTTTGATTTTCTTAATAAGTTTCATAATATGTAACGGAGTGATCGCTACCCGGTAAAGTCCCCGTTTCGGCACTCAGTTAGTTATCAACAGGTCACAGTGCGCTGTGATTTAAAGCCCTTGTTTGAAGCCAGTAGCAAGGCCTCAAGGTGGAGTATCCGGCGTAATGGTAGTGGGGGGAGCCAAGGAAGAAACAACCGAAAAACTAATTTTAGAAAAATTCATTGTGACTGTGCATCTCGTCGAAGTGACTAAGGAAAATAGAACAGACCAAGGTGATTATTCGTTATCCGCTTGACACGATAAATATAAGAAAAATCTAGTTGTTGTATGAGTAAAGTGGATTTCAAAAATTTTAAATTCCAATGTTCTCCAAACAAATCAACTGATTTTTATACAGTTTGCGGGATTCAATGCAATTTTTGAAACACAAAAAGATAACTTTTTACTACGAAATTAATCTGAATTAGCCTGTAAAATAATAAAGCCTGCAAAATTGGTACCAAACGACTTGGAAAGGCTTCACCAGAAGCGCCGAAGTCTCCTGCCCTAATGGACAGCATTGTAGCGGAGCTTCTTTCTAAACACCTGCCGCAGCAGAAGGAACACTATGATGAAAACAGCGAAGTAACACCCTTCACAACTAAGGAACTACAAGACGCGACCAAGTCAGTCACAACAGGAAAAGCACCTGGACCTGATGGCATCCCGGCATCGGTGATCAAAATTGTAGCCCTGGAATACACAAATATACTCTTGAACACCTACAACGCATGCTTGGCAACTGGCGCGTTTCCCGCGGTCTGGAAGTGGCAGAGATTGGTTCTGCTAGATAAAGGCAAAGGTGGCCCTGTAACACCCTCGTCGTTCAGACCACTTTACATGCTAGACATTGATGGGAAATCGCTCGAAAAGCTTATACAGGAAAGACTACGAAACGACATCGATAGTGCTAGAGGCTTTGCCGCAAACCAACATGGCTTCCGGAAAGGTCGTTTAACAGTCGGCGCGATCCAGAAAGTCGTAGGGAGAGCGAGAGAAGCATGGACTGGTAGCCTCAAAGCTCGTAAAGTATGCATTCTCCTCACGCTAGATGTCAAAAACGCATTTAACAGCGCGAATTGGGGAGATATCCTAGACGCTCTGGAACACAAATTTGACGCAAAGCCAGAGAATTTAGCACTAATCGACAATTACCTTGAAGAAAGAAAGCTAATAGCAGAAACTACAAAAGGATCAAAAGAATACGCCATAACGGCTGGCGTGCCGCAAGGCTCAATAATGGGGCCCGATTTATGGAACGCGGACTATGACAAGCTTCTTAAGATTCCGTTACCAAAGCAAGTAGAGTTAACGGGCTGTGCAGACGACGTTGCAGCTACGATAATAGTAGACAGCGTAGAGGAGGCCGAACTACTAGTTCGGAAAACCATTGATGCCGTCGATACTTGGCTCGATAAACACCACTTAAAACTCACCAAGAACAAGGATAAAGGCGAAAACGTAGCAAGAGTGGCAGGACCGATGGACTTCGGAATAGACGGGCAGACGGACAGCGCGCCTGATCCCAAACATCAACGTCTGGCTTTCTTGAAAGAACGGGGACACGGACTTCTTCCTGACCCAGCTATTGACGGGACATGGGCAGTTCAATGACTATCTTTTCAAGATGGGTTTGCACAGCACACCAACGTACAAATACTGCCTAGACAGAATTGACAACGCCGAACACACGTTTTTCGAGGTGATCGGTAAAAGGACGACAGAATCAGCATCGAAGAGACAATAGGCACAAAGCTCTCCCCTGAAAGCCTGGTAACCTGCATGATCAAAAAAGAAGAAAACTGGTCAGCTGACGCAGCCAACACGCAGCGCCTTTCAAAAGTAAAATTCGCATAAGGGGATTAGAAACCAGTATTAACAAGAAGTAGGTATCGTGAGACACAACATGGACTGGATCGAAGTAATGCTAACGCGGTCTCGATCCAGTCTTCCTTGTAACATCTATGGGGAAAGGAGAGAGGAGGATGTCTAGTCGGTATTGTTGCAACTTAATACTGACTTCTGAGTCCGTTATATCCAGGCACCAACACCTAGTCCTAACACCAACACCAAGTCCTGGCAGACGTAAATGTGTTTTACCTTCTCTATGAAAAAACATGCATACATCCATACGTACATACATACAATACATACATACATACATACATACATACATACAGACAGACACACATACATACATACATACACACATACATACATACATACATACATACATACATACATACATACATACATACATACATACATACATACATACATACATACATACATACATACATACATACATACATACATACATACATACAGACATACATACATACATACATACATACACACATACATACATACATACATACATACATACATACATACATACATACATACATACATACATACATACATACATACATACATACATACATACATACATACATACGATACATAATTACTTATTATAAATCGACTGTTATTTATTACAGTTTACTTTTTTCCGTGAATGAATATATTACTTACCGAGGCATAAATTTTGTACATTTTATAAATTCATAACAATAAATATTTATTTAAGTGACTGTTTGCATCTGAATTTTGCTGACCAAATTTCTAATTTAAATTTTTTATAAAAAAAATCGAACAAAGACGATTCCGAAATATTTAGAAAAACAAGTTTTAAAAGTGCTTTAATATGAGAATACTTTTAAAAAAATATAGAACTTAAATGATTCATTGTATAAACAATCATTTTTCTTAAGAAAGGTTTACACTTTTTTCTGTCTCGCCTCTATTGGACAGACAGAAGTATCTCTCTCATAGTTGTACAACAAATGGAATCTTAAAACTCATTTTATACATAAATAAATCAAAATTTTATATATTTTTAAATTATCTATCGAAGAACGAAGCGTTGTTTTCGAAATTTTATCTTAGAACACGTTTGAAAACTAACTATTAACCGCTCTTAACATCAATAACTTATATTCTTCCCTTTATTTGATATGAGATAAATGTCATCAGATTTTTATGAGTATTTATTTCGTACAATTTCGATACTATTTCACAATAATTTAAATAAAAAATTTTTTATCTTGAAGTACGCACTAACTTAGTTTTTAAAAATTGTAATTAACTTTCATATCTACACTGAAAGAAAAAATTTATTTTCGAAAAAAAGGGCATTGCTGTGACAAGAAATTACTTTATTGAAAATTTTAAACAATTTCATTTTTTAGCTTAAGAAATAAAAATTTTTCTCACAGTAACTTTCTTGTTGAAAAAAAAATTTTTTTGATTTGGAAAAAAACAATTCTAGATAGACAAGTTGCGAATTTTCATCCAAAATTGTTCTTTCCCAAATCTAGAAAATTTTTTTTCAACAAAAAAGTTACGGTGAGAAATATTTTTATTTCTTCAGCCAAGAAATAAGATTGTTTAAAATTGTCAACAAATTAATTTCTTATTACAACATTGCTCATTTTTTTTCAAAAGAAATTTTTTTTCTTAGTGTAAATAATTTTTAAAACTGCAATATTATATTATTTCTATAACAAACAAATTATTTCGACAAAACTATATAAAATTCCATTTAAAAACGATACTCAAGAGAAATTAATTCTAAAAAAAAAAATCAATTCCAAAAGTAGTATATATTAATTTTACTGTAGTTCAAAGATATTATTTAATTAGTCATAAATATAAATGGTAGTTAAAGTAATTACTTTTTTCTGCCCTCCGGCCGGAAAGTGGCAACTTTCTGGCCGCTGCGCTAAACAAAGTTGCCACATTCCGGCTACGTCGAGCAGAAAAATAGTATACACACCTTGGCCAGTAAAAAGTAAAGCCTCAGACCACATGTTTGTCAACCTCGGCTTCGCCTCGGCCAACAATTACATGTGGTCTGAGACTTTTCTTATTTTACTGGCCTAGGTATGTAATATACTATTTCAATAAAATAAATGTTAAAGCTGATTCAACTCCACCAAACACAACTTATATGTGGAAATATGAAAACCGAACATTGGTAACATGTCCTATGAGAAACGGCTATGTCTGCATTAAATATTCTTACATTTACAATACAGCAGGTATAATCTCATAATAAATAGCAATAATCAGCAATAAAAACTTTGAATTATTATTTTTAAAACAAAGTTTTGTCTTCCAGTGCTCAACTCATCGTATTTCTGTGGTAAAGTTATTGAAGACAAAACGGTGGCCATTGATTACGGTTGTTATACCCAAAAGGTTATCATAATTTTTTTTTAGTTTAGCATCATAAAACTACAGAAATAATTACGAATAAATTTTTGTTTCTGTTTTTGCAGAGAGATGGACATACGATAGAAGTATGCGCATGTAAATCAAACGGAGGGATTATTCCATGCAATTCGTCGCCGGAAATTAGTAATTCGTTCAATAAACTCATTGTTATAACATGTTTTATATATTTAATTCCTGATAAACTATTATTAGCATAAATTACAACAAAAAATTTTAATTACAATCTTGAGTCCTATTTAAATTTCTTTGATCCCTTCAAATATTGAAAATTTTTTTTTTCCTCAAGCTTATAAAATTCAACAATTAACTTTCCAAGCGCCACAAACAATTTTTTAATGATTTTTAACTTCCCGCTAAGAAAATCAATAATTTTCAAAAAATCGGGAAGTTATTGTTTTCACCCCGATTTTTGAAAATCGAGTTTTCATCAGATCTCGACGTTTCGAGGTTCTAGTAATTCCTAGCTTAAAGCTATTCTGGCTAGTTTGGCGATGATGTCCGCATGTCTCTGTATGTGTATATGTGATTGAGATCGAATTGGGACGGCAAATTCTGAAAATACCTAAAAAATTTTAGTTTTTTTAATTTTCAAAAAATGGTTTTTTTTTAGTTATATTTCAAAACTTCTGTTTCGATCAGTTCTATGATGTATTCAGCTCTTTAACTCAAAAAATGACGCCGATCAGAATTGCTTGATTTGTTTGAGAGATATCGTTGTCGAAAGAAATTTCGAAAAAGTGTTTTTTCAAAATAACTTGAAAAATTTTTGTCAAATCAATTTTTGTCTACTATTTTTTTGTTCAGTTCAAAAAACTGCGTTGATTGCCGCAAGCCACATGAAAATCGATTGATTTTTTCAAAAGATATTATCGAATTTAAAAAAAAATAACAATACATGGTTTTCCAATAGAAGTTTTCAATTATTTATGAGAACAGATCTCTTCCTGAGAATTTTGATAGAGCTCTTTTAACCATGCTAAATACCGTCAAGTTTTCCTATATCGGATAATTTTTAATTTATTATAAAAAATCTAGAATTTTTATTAATTCAAAATCAACTACTTTTGTTATACAATATTTGCATGTCACTTCAAAAAAAAAAATTTCAAAATATTCAAACACCGCATAATCAAATCACTTTTTTCCAACAGAAAAAGAGTGCAAATTCTACGAAATCTCAGAAACGGCACAATTAATTATTTAATTCTTCAGTTGTAAAAATGCATGAAAAAACGCATTGCGTCTCAACAGTTTTAATTGTAGTCATGGTAATTTATATCGGGGAACGTTTTTAGAAAATTGAACACAAATGCTTCTTGAAAACGTCCTTGAGTTGACACCTATTAATTTTTTACTTTTTAATTGTAATCTTCTAAAAAGTCAACGTTTTATTGTGCATGACTTATATCATTATTCTGCAAAGAATAATGATAATAATAGTAATTACACGCCAGCGCTCTTAAAAATGAACCACCTTCTACCGGTAAACTAAATAACTTTTGTATCTTTCAAATCCCACTATATCCAATTTCCCGCCATATCCCATAACCACACAAGCATTTGTTGCAATTTGTTGCGCCCAATTCTCACTAACTATTTTGGTACTTATATTGAACATAAAATAACTATTTAATAAAGTAAAAATATAAAGTTAATAAAGCAAATGCACAATGAATAAACGCAACGCATCAACGTCAAAACCTCCTGCCAAAAAAGGAAAATTCAAGTAAGTGATTTTTATTTATTTATCATTGCTTATCATTCATATTAATTTTTAACCTATCACTTGCCTTATAATTATGATTATTTTCGTTTATTGAACTATTATTAATTTAATTGATTTATTTATTAGCGACGATGATGATGATGAGGAGCTACCCAGCTCTTTTGTCGCCGAATTGGCGACAATGAATGACATGGATGAGGACTTTGGCGATGTCAGTCAGTTTTTTGATGAAGAGGTATTTTTATTATTAATTATTGGTTTGAGTTATTTATTTATTTAAGTTTTTAATGATACTGAAATCAGCAGACACTTGAATATTTTATTTTTTTTAAATGATACTGAATTTAGTAAACATCTGACAATTCTTAGAATTTTTATAACAAATCCGTAAAAAAAATATTTAAAAAATTTGACACTTCCAATTTTTAAAAACTTCTACGTGTAGAATTTTTATGGTTATTTTTTTTTTTGTTATAAAAATTTAAAAAATTGTTAGATAAAATTTTTACAAAATTGATACTAAGACTTTTTTCTATTTTTTAAATGTACAAATTTTCAGTTTAATTTTTAAAAATTTCTTCATTAAAATAGCCAATACAAAAAATTGTCACTTGTATGTTAATTTTTCTAGTTTTTTAACTTCCCGCTAAGAAAATCAATGATTTTCGAAAAATCGGGAAGTTATTGTTTTTACCCCATTGTGCAAAAATCGAGGTTTCAACAGATCTCGACGTTTGGAAGCCCTAAGAAGCTTTCCTAATTTTTTTTTTTTTATAATTTACGCTCGTTAAAATAAAATTTGTTATAAATTTAATGACACTCAAGTTGAGAAAATTTTTACTGTACTAAAATTAGCAGACTTACGACAATTTTCGGATTTTTTTTTTAACCAAAAAATTATCATAAAGAAATTAAAACAAAATTTTAAAGCCAGAAACATGAAATGCGCAATATTTGATTACATATTATATTTTGTTGATGCTATCTGTGGTCTAACATTTGTAATAAGTAATGTTAAACTAAATTGTAATTTTATAATTTAAATTCCTCTAAGTAATACTGAACAAACAATTTTCAACTTTAAAAATTTAATAAAACTATAGATAAAATTGTATTGAAACATTGTTTTTGTATAAATTGTTTAGAAAAATAGTCAACTGTTTGCTGATATCAGTATCAATTTTTTTTTTCTTTTAACTATATCAATGACAATATTTGATGATTCATGAGTATGATTGTAGCCGACGTCGGACAATTTTTGAAAAGTTAACGTCATTAAATTATTAAGAAATTAATAACATAAAAAAAAATTGTCTGACATTCGCTGCTATCAATACCATTATTTATTATTATTATTATTATTATTATGTAATAATAATAACTTTGTTCTATAGTTTGGTCCTAGTACTTCTGATGATAAACAAGTAAATAAAGTGAGTCGAGTAGTTTATTGATGCTCAATTTTCAGATCACGTAGAAGTTTTTTTTTAGCTTGCATCATTGACAAAATCATTTATTAGTATTAATAACTAATTTTTTTTAATTTTGCAGTCATTATGCTGGTAGAAAATCATTAAGAGTATAACTTGCTGCTTGCAATTCATAAAATTCTTTTAAATCATAATAAATTTTTACCTAAATCATTTTCGCATTTACAACTTGAAACGGCTAAAAATATTTTTTGTTTGAGCAAATTTAAAGAAAAAAAAATGTATTTTACCTGTTTTTTAAAAATCTACGACTTATCTACAAATATTGACGGAACGATTAATCTTTAATGTAATTTTTACATCTTAAGCTGTGCTAAACGCAAAGGTGATAACTACCATTAAAGTAATGGGTTTTAAGCATTAGATTTTAAAATTTATATATTTCTTCCTTATAGTTAAATAACACAAATAAATAGTTTATTAAAAATAATTCTATAAAGAAACCGTATTTTTCTTCTCAATTATGAATATTAAAGCATTAAGCCGTATTAGGAAAAAATATAATGATTTCTGTTGTATCTGAAATAAATACGCTAATAAAAATCAATGTGTGCACAAGATACGTTGATACGGTTACAAGACAGCTGAACCACAGACAATTGATCCGTGACGATCATAAACGATAAAATTCTTTATAAGGGTGAAAATATTTATTACACAAATATTGTATTGCTAAATTCATTAAACTATTCGGTGTAACTAAATTCAATGACAAAACGATTGATTGAATATGAATTATTGAAAACCTATAAATTAATTACTAATGGCAATAAGCTGGAGTAATTTGAGGTAAAAAAAAAATTGAAATAATAAATGGTAACTTTATGAGATTATTATTTTTGACTCAAATCATCATTTTAAATTAGACTCAAAAAAAAAAAAAAAATAATTTTTGTTCTTTACGAATTCCTGTTGATAGTCTTTTGATTTTATATTGATAATTTAAAAAGCTATTAAGGGAGATAGCCACTGTGACGGCCGAAAGAATAGCTGATTTTCAGCAATTTTTTTTATCGTAAAAATCAAGAAATATTGGTATCAGGTTCGCTTTTTTCCAATCAAATGTACTTTGAAGATTAATATCTTAAATTTTCAGTTAAATTAAAATTTTCAAAATTATCTACCTTCAACCTTAGCGACTATAAAGACGAACAAAATAAAAAAAATTTGAAAATCGGTTGAGATTTGTTTGAGTTATCAATGCAACCAGTTTGAAAAAGTCATTTTGAAAAAAACGCGCTTAAAGTTTTTAGTCTATTTTATCTTACGTTACTCTAAAATCATGTATCTCATATAATATTTATACTTGAATGAAACTATCGAGTCCTAGGCCTTATGAAAGTTCTTCCTCCTTATCTCTAGTGTTGTCCCTGACTCTTTTAATCTTTTTATTAACTGTTTCAATTCGTATTTTAGCGGATTCGAAATTTTTGTCGGAGGGCTGAGAGTGAAAACGGTCTCGGTCTACCTGCTCTCACTAAAGTGACTATAACTCCGAAAATTTTATAAATTTTGATCTAAAATTTAATTTTTAAAAAACAATTTATTTTCTTCGTCACAATTGCTATCTTACTTAAATAAAACCCAAAACTTGTAAATTTACCAAATTTATAGGTGTTGCAAATACCATTTTAAGGTTCAGCATGGCACCATACCCATAACCTCACAAAACGCTACAAACTCCATCTTTGATTTCCACATCGCAAGCTTCCCTAAATATCTAACCTCGAAAACTCTCACCTAACCTCCAAAATTGCTTTCAGGGTCCCGTAGACGAGAGTCCATCTTTAAAATGGGCGCGTCCACCAGTTCCCGAGCTAGACCCGAGCAAAGATGCCCTAATCTTCCAACAAATCGAAGTAGACCACTACATTGGGAAGCCTATTAATGGAATGCCCGGAAGCAGAGGAGGTTCTATTCCCATAATTCGTATGTTCGGGGTGACCATGTCGGGTAATTCTGTATGCTGTCATGTCCACGGTTTCTGTCCTTACCTCTATGTGTCAGCGCCTCCAAAGTTCACCAATCAGAACTGCCGTCCTTTTCGCGACGCGTTGGACACTGCCCTAAGAAAGGACATGCGTAGTAACCCAGAGAACATTGCCGAGATCGTGCTTGCTGTGTCCTTAGTCCAGAAGAGAAACGTCTACGGATACGCCGGACCCGACTTTAGCCCCTTCCTCAAAATCACCCTGGCGGTTCCCCGGCTGGTCGCCGCTTGTAAACGGGTCCTGGAGCGGGAAGTAGTCTACCCCACATTTACCCACGAGTACCGCGCCTTTGAAAGCAACATCGACTTCGACATCCGCTTCATGGTCGATACCGGTGTCGTCGGGTGTTCTTGGATCGAATTACCTCCGGGGAAATGGCGCCAACGCACCAAACATGGGCATAATCTGCCTATGATCACCCGCTGCCAGATCGAGGCTGACATTGCCTGGGACGAATTCATCGCCCACGCTCCCGAAGGCGAGTGGTCCAAAGTTGCCCCTATCAGAATCATGAGCTTCGATATCGAGTGTGCAGGCCGCAAGGGAATCTTCCCCGAGGCTAACCACGACCCAGTGATCCAGATCGCGAACATGATAATCCGTCAAGGTGAACCTGAACCCTTCCTCCGGAACATCTTTACTCTAGACACTTGCGCCCCCATAGTAGGATGCCAGGTTCTCAGCTTCACTACTGAGAACCTGATGCTGCAAAAATGGGCCGAGTTTGTCCGCGTAGCTGACCCTGATATCTTCACCGGGTATAACATAAACAACTTCGACTTTCCCTATCTGATAAATCGCGCCAACCATCTCAAAGTCAATAATTTCTGTTTCCTGGGAAGAATCAAGGATAAGAAGTCTGTAATCAAAGATACGGTCCTTCAAAACAAACAGATGGGCCGTCGTGAAAATAAGTACATAAACTTCGAAGGTCGCGTACCTTTCGACTTACTTCTGGTTCTAGTTCGCGACTACAAGCTCAGATCCTACACCCTGAACGCGGTCAGTTACCACTTTCTGCAAGAGCAAAAGGAAGATGTCCACCACAGCATAATAACTGATCTACAAAATGGCGATGCGCAGACACGCCGTCGGTTGGCAGTTTACTGCTTAAAGGACGCTTATCTTCCACTGCGTCTCCTGGACAAACTAATGTGTATTATTATTTATATGGAAATGGCGCGTGTTACTGGTGTAACGTTGCCCAGTTTGCTCACTCGCGGCCAGCAGATAAAAGTAGTATCCCAGTTGCTCCGCAAGACGCGCGAGCACGACTACTTGATGCCAGTCCATACTGGTGCTATTAGCGAGGAACAATTTGATGGCGCCACTGTATTGGAACCAAAGCGCGGGTACTATAGTGACCCAATAGCGACTCTTGATTTCAGTTCTCTGTATCCCAGTATTATAATGGCACACAATTTGTGCTACACCACTCTGTTGTCCCAGGGTGCCAAGAATAAGCTGTCTATCAGCGATGAAGATATTACCTGGACTCCATCGAATTCTATGTTCGTGAAAAGCAACCTGCGCAAAGGAATCCTCCCGGAAATTTTGGAGCATCTGCTGCAGGCGCGTAAGAAAGCCAAGGCTGAACTGAAGAAAGAAACAGATCCTCTTAAGCAGAAGGTTCTTGATGGAAGACAATATGCGCTGAAAGTCTCTGCTAATTCTGTCTACGGATTTACTGGAGCCCAAGTTGGGAAGCTTCCTTGTCTGGAAATCTCCGCTAGTGTCACCGCGTTTGGACGGCAGATGATTGACTTCACCAAGCAGCAAGTGGAAGAGCAGTACCGTATCGCGAATGGATATGAGCATGACGCGAAAGTTATTTATGGAGACACTGATTCGGTAATGGTTAAGTTTGGAACCAAGAAGATTGAAGAGGCCATGAGGTTAGGTCAGGAAGCTGCGGACTTCGTTACCGGGAAGTTCATCAAGCCGATAAAGCTCGAGTTTGAGAAGGTCTATTTCCCGTACTTGCTGATCACTATTGCATTGGTTATTTTTTTCGAAATTATTGAAACTTTTAATTGATTAAGTGTGTTCTCTATGCTACAATCAAATGGTCCAGTGACTTTCAACTATTGTGTTCTCACAACTCAAAGAGGATTTAAGTTTGCTCATCAATATCATTCTGACTTAAATTTTTGTCAAATAAAATTTTTGACGTTTGCACATATGACAGTGTGATTTTATAGACGAAAATTTCCAGGTATAGTATCATAAGAAATCTATAATATCGATTGAATTAGACTTGTTTTGCAGTCGGTAACGCGGCTGAATTTTTTTAAACGTATGACGTTAGGGAAACATCACGTTTAGACCCTTGAACGATTTACAAATGGCACGCTTGTGATGCTATCGCTTTTAGAAGCTTTACATTTTTGAAATATAACGTTTCTTAACATGAACGTTCTTTAGACATCACATTTCTAGCATATACATTTTAGGATTAAGTAACGTTTATGAAAACTAATTTTCGGCAAGTATCACATTTCTTAAATGTGCTTATCTCGATATCAGACGTTGGGGATAGTGCACCTTACTAAAAACATATACGTTTTGTATAGTCTCTGTTAGGACTAAGTTGTGGCACCCGTTCCACGTTGTCGCCACTACCTTGAGCACTGACGTGCTACCTCGCGGTGATGTCAGGTACTGGCGCGAGCGCCAAAGTTTAAAATTTATTTAAAAAATTAAATCTTTAAATAGGAAAGATTTATTTTTAAGGTAGTAAAATTAAGATTAAATAAGTTAGAAAATAAATTATCGAAAAATTTCTAACTGAGCTCATTAAATATTCATGGGATTACTAATTTATAAGAATAGGAAGTACTTCTCAATAATTTTAAGGTCGAACGTCATAACTGGTATTTTAATTTTGATATTCAAATTATTAGATATATTGGTTATTTTAAATTGTTTTTTGGCCTTGAGACAAATTTTACTTTCAAGGCTTGTAGCATTAAAAGAGTTCTTTTAGTTAATTCGCCGTTAAGGATCTTTTTAAATTTTTTATTAGATTATTAAAAAAAGTTTTTTAGAAATTTTTAAATTTTTAATTTCACGTTTTTTTAAGTTTTTAAAAATTTTTCTAATTAATTCGCAAATAAAAACTTTTTAAATTTAAATTTTTTGTAAAAAAATTTAATTTTATTTAATTAAAAAAAAAAATAAATAAGAAGTTGATTTATTAGCATGTACTTACCTTAATTAAACCAAAACTTCTTTTTCAATAACACTTCCGTGATCACTAAAATAACTATTATGATTATTATGATTATAATGGTCCATGATGAGAGGGAAAATGTGTAAAGTGACTGGATTGTATATATAAATCTGTTAATAAGTAAAAGTGTTAGATGAACTCAAAAAACCAGTCTAAGCGCATCTTCAAATCTCATTCTTAAAATTAAAAAACTAGATAAATTAAACCATGCCAAAAATTAATAAAATTAATTTAATTTTTATAATTATTTATGTTATAGTGATCCCTGATTAAAAAAAAGTATTGAAAAAGTATGTAATTCAATACTTTTTCAATACTTTTCACACACTGTATATTTATATATACATACAATATAGATATTGGCTGGGTGCGAAGTATATGGTGGGGAGGGCTGGCGCTGACTACCACTTTTACGTGTAAATCTTATGAGAAGAGCATGATTTAACGCTAATGGCGACCACTGGAACTAAATTACTCCGTTTGATTTAACACAGGAAAAGCATGAAAAATGAGGGCAGCACCATCGTGCACCTGGCCAATACAGTTGCATGGTTCAATACTTTTTTTAAATCAGGGATTAGCAGTGTGCTAGGTGTGAGTGAAAAAAAGCCGAAAATTAGGAAGAAAAATGTTAACTCGCGACTCGAGACTTTTGAAAGTAAAAAATTTGAAATAATTATTTAGATAAATTGTTGAAAGAAATTTTGGTTTTTAGATTGACTTACACGGAGAAAATTAAATGATTGGAGTTATTTTTGATCAAAATTTATCCAAATCAAAAGGGGTCAATTCCAACTGTAGGTCAATTTGACATGGAATGACCCAACTATATTTTACTATTAAGCCGCAATAACAGTAGTAATCCTGTTGCTGTAACAGGAATTTTTCCTGTTGCTGCAACATGACTGCCTCCTGTTGCAGCTACAGTCTACAGTTAATTTTTTTCGGTGTACCATCATGTCAACAAACATGTGATCTGAGGCTTTTTTTATTTATTTCCCGTGAAGTGTATACTATTTTTTTGTCCGACGAAGACGGAAGCGGTAACTTTGTTTATAGCGCAGCAAGACGAAAGTTGCCACTTTCCGCCCGGAGGGCAAACAAATTTTTTTCTTACTACCATTAAGATGATAACAGCTACACGCACGCAAGCAAGCTAGCACACACACACACACACACACACACACACACACACACACACACACACACACACACACACGGACACGGACACTATCGCGGGAATAGTCAGGAAGCTTCCTACTAGGACCTGGAAACGTTGAGATTCGATGAAAACTAAAAAATAACGTATATTTTCGTTTTTAACCGTGGCGCTGATGTTTAAATTCTACTTAATTTAGATGGTAACTGTAACCAGCTTGATTGTAAATACAACCATTTAAAATGATAATTGTAACTATCTCTAAGTAACACATGATTGTAACAGTTACCATAAATATGATTTATACAATCATACAGGTAGTTGTCACTACCATCGGGTTGATGGTAAAAAGTTTTACCATAAATAGATAGTAAGTGCTATCGTTTAATTTTCTCCGTGTAGACATACAGACACCATCGCGGGGATAGTCAGGAAAGCTTCCTAGGAACTCAAAACGTCGAGATCTGATGAAAACTCGATTTTCGAAAAACGGGATAGAAACAATAATTTCCCGATTTTTGAAAATTTTCAATTTTTAACGGGAAGTTAAAAATTTTTGTAAATGTGGTTTTTTTTTAATAACTTGTAAACGGCTCTACCGATTAATTCCAAAAACTAATCAGTTCTTAACATCAAAAAACCACGTCGATCGCTGCCAGTCTGATCAAAATCGGTTAATTCGTTCGTGAGTTATCGTTGATGAAAGAAAACCGAAATAAGTGTTTTTTTTTCGGAATTGCTCCGAAATTTGTAGTTCGATCAAATTAAACTTAAATATTCTTTATGAGGCTTAAAAAATTGCATTGAATGCCGCCAACCACGTAAAAATCGGTCCCTTTATTCAAAAGTTATCGCGGTTTGAAAATTTTAAAAATAGTGTTGTGTCCAACTTCTATCAGACTTTTGAGCTCGAAGAGCTAAATAATATTTGTATGTATTTATATGGATAAAAAATAAATGTCAAACGTTCAGTAATGAGACAACAACGCTATTTTAACGTTTTCGGCGATACGGTAGATACGAGGTTTTTGAATTCGAACATGAAGATACGAGAAAGATCAAAAGCCTCTAAAAAAAATTCTATCATCATTATGAACATTGCATGTTTGGTTTTACGTTACAAGAATGCTAAGGAGTGATTTTCGCTAAAAATCTCAAAATTGGAAAAAAATGGAGTTACGAGGTTTACACAGAAAGGGGACGATATATAATATATGTAAAAATATAAAGTATACTTTATATATATAAAAAATTGATGTGGGTACTCAAATGAAAGGTCTCGATGAGTGTAACATCGAGATGAGCTTATATCATAAAAAATGTCAATATATTTTTAAAATGTCAATATAATTATAATTAAGAAATGACCTTGTATCTTGAGAACTATTGACATTTTTGAAGATATAAGCTCACTCCGACATTACACTTATCGAGACCTTTGATTGAGTACCCACATCAATTTTTCATATATATATATATATATATATATATATATATATATATATA
>CAJNRD030001116.1:4293414-4316200 GCA_905319865.3 Cotesia congregata
ATATTATGAGGAGAAGGGGAACTCAGATGAAAGAGAAGGGGGTCTCACTCTGGGAGAATTTAACATTTCAAACAGTAAAAATTATACTTTTAAAATATACATTTTACCAGTCCAAGCAAGTCAATAATTACAGTTTGATTTTTAGCGTTGCGTTTAAAATTTATCATTTTACTTAGTAAATATTGACTTTGATTGTATTAGAAGTTTAGTAACTTTATTTTATACTTTTTACATATCATAAGATCATTTTTTAAGTACGAGATTTAAATGGTAAATATTATAAAGTGAATATTAAAATCTCGATTTTACTGTTTGGAATGGTAATTTTTAGCAGTTGATAATAACTTATTTTAAATCGAATGTTATTTATTACAGTTTACTTTTTTCCGTGTAGTAGTCACTTGACTTTTTTTAACAAATAAATTTGCTCCAAAAAATTATTAAAAAGTTGGATTTTTAATTTTTTAAAATTTCTACATAATTTGTTGAAAAAATTTTTTTGATTATCAAATATATGCTAAGTTAATTTTAAAATAGTAAAATCTTTAATTTATATAATAATAAAGTTAGCCGACATTTTTAATTTTTTTATTTTACTTAATTTATTAATTTATAACTAAAAAATATTTTGAAAAAATTTCACTTATAGTTTTTTACATGTGAAAATTTTTTTTAATTGTTTAATTAAAATTACTTCAATAAAAAATTTCTATAAATTTTCAAATGTCGGCTAACTTTATTTTCATTGAAATCTGACATCTATAATTTTTTATATTTTTACAAATTAAAAAAAAAAATTTTTTTTTCAATTATAAAAATTAAGTTAGCCGACATTTAAAAATTTTTTAATTTTTTTTTTATTGAAAAAATGACTATAAAAAATAAAGAAAAAAAATTTTCATTTGTAAAAAACTTTAAAAACTGTAAATGCAATTTTTTAAAAATATTTTTTTGTTCTAATTTAATTAAAAAAAAAATCAAAAAATTAAAAACGTCGGCTAACTTTAGTATCAATAAAAATTGACTTAATTATTTAAAAAATTTTTATTTTGATATAAACCTAAAAAAAAAAAATATTTACTAAAAAATTTTGTATTTAAAAAAAAAAATTCAATATTTAAAAAGTTAAAAAAAATTATAATTATCTATTTTTTTTTTTTAAATGAAAAAGATTTTTTTAATTAAAAAACAAATTACCAATCTGTCAGGAGAAAGAGTAAAAATACAGATACATTTATCAAACGACCCTGATGCTAGGTATTTTCCGTCGCAGCTCCAACCAACACTGTGGACCTTCGCCGAGTGACTTAAGTGTTCCTTTATTTTATTATGGCTTTTAAAATAGCCAATTAATTCATCGACTTTGTTATTATTGTTGATATTCATCGCTATTAATTTTTAATCAATACTTTTTTTAATTAACAATGTTTTTACTTTTATTTTATTAAAGGTTAGGTTTATGTTTACAAATATAACGCTCCGAAAACATTAAATTAGCCGGCGGACTGCGGAATGACTCTGAGCATGTGCAGAAACTGTGCGCATGCGCAGAAGCTCAACGCATGCGCAGTAGCTACGCGCATGCGCAAAACTGACGCGCCATCTATAAATAATATTATTATTATTTCTCCGGGAAACTAACCATAAAATTACTTAGTAAATAATACTTAGTAAATAAATAATAAAAAGTAAAAGTGAGTACTTTAATTAATAAATAAACATTCAAAATTATATTAATTATAACAATAATTTAAAATTGATATTGAGATGAAAATTAAGTTAGCCGACGTGTAAAAAATTTTATGATTTTTTTTATTAAAGAATTATTAAAAAAAATAAAAAAAAAATTTTTTCATTTGTTAAAAACTTTAAGTGGAATTTTTTAAATATATTTTTTAGTTATAATATAATAAATTAAGCAAAATTAAAAAGATAAAAATGTCGGCTAACTTTATTATTATATTTAGAGTGATATTTAAATAAAATATTAATTTTTTAGGAGTAAAAAAATGCAAAATTTAAGAAATTGCTTGTCAAAGTTACTGAGGACGGAATTTAACTTAAAATTACAAACAAAATTACTCCCAGCGGCAATTCATAGCTCGCCAATTAATAAATTGTATTCACTTGAGGACAATGAGACTGATAAAGATGGACCTAGGAAGTGGCTCAAGTACAATGAGATTGTTTTGCCACCTCAAAAACCTGGAGAACCACGACGTCCCGCTGTAAGTTTCTATTTATAAAAATTAATGAAAATTAAGTTAGCCGACATTTTTAATTTTTTATTTTGCTTAATTTATTAATTTATAACTAAAAAATATTTATAAAAAATTGCACTTATCGTTTATGACGTTTTTAACGAATGAAACAATTTTTTTTAAGTAAAAGAAATTATAAAAATTTTTAAATATCTGCTAACTTTATTTTCTTATGATTTTATTAAAAAAAATTCTGAAAAAATTCTGCTAATTTTATTTTCATTAAAATCATAACAAAAAAATTAAAAGAAAAAATTCCACATGTAAAAAATTTGAAAAATTATACGTGCAATTTTTTAAAAATATTTTTTTTGTTGCCTAATTCAATTAATAAAAAAAAAATGAAAATTTTTTACTGTAGGCAAATTTTACTTTCATTAAAGTTAGTCGACGTATTTAATTTGTTTTTGTTTCTTTCATTTATTAAATTACAACTAAAAAATATTTTTAAAAAATTGCATGTGTAGTTTTTTTAATTTTTTACAAATGAATTTTTTTGTAATGATTTCTTCAATAAAAAAAAGTTCTAAAAATTTTTAAATGTCGGCTAACTGAAAATTCAAAAATTTTTGATTTTTTTTTTTTTCAATTAAAAATTAGAACTAAAAAACTATTTTTAAAAAATTCCACGGATAGTTTTTAAAATTTTCTACATGTGAAATTTTTTTTTTTATTTTTTAAAAATTATTTTTCAATAAAACAAATGACCAAAATTTTTTAATTAATTTTCATAAAAATTAGCCGACATTTAAAAATTTTTGTAGTTTTTTTTATTAAAAAAATTAAAAAAAAAATTTCACTTGCAGAAAATTTAAAAAATTATGCATGCAATTTTTTTTAAGTATACTTTATACTTGCAATTAAAATTATTGGTTAATTTTTGTATCATTTTTATTTTATTTAATTTTTTTGAATAAAATCTTATAATTATTGTTTTTATTTACATTGCAGTATGTATGTCATGTAAAAAAAAATATTAAATATAGTCCGAAAACAATGTGGTATATCGCATGTCTGGTCAGAGGAATGTCAATAGATGAGGCCATTCGGCAATTAAGTTTCCTCTGTAAAAAAGGAGCTGTCGCTGCTAAGGAAACTTTGATAGAAGCTCAGCAACTTGCTGTTGAGAAACATAATGTTGAATTCAAGAGCAATTTGTGGGTTTGTAAGTAGTTTTATAATTATTTTAAATAACAATAAAACCTATAATCTTACAGACACTATGTGACTTTTGAACTATAAATGACTAAAATTTTGCTTTATTAAATAATTACTTTTGTTGAATTGCACTGTACTTTCTTAAATAATGATATTTTTAAAGATATCTCGTATTGATGTTACACTCATCAAAAGCTTTCATTTGAGTACCCACATCAATTTTTCATATATACATACATATGTATAATATATGAAATATTTGAAAAATTTATGTGGGTATTCAAATGGAAGGTCTTAATGAGTGTAACATCAATATGAGCTTATATCTTTAAAAATGTCAATAGTTCACAAGATACAAGGTCATTTTTTAATCATTGACATTTTTTAAGATATTAACTCATTTTAATGTTATACTCATCAAGAGCTTTCATTTGAGTACCCACATGCATTCTTTATATACTTTTCATATATACATATATATAATATATATAAATATATAATAGTATATTGTGTGACTAGGGATGAAACAAAACGATTTCAGACCAGACTGGTTGCCTGCCCGAGCGAAGCGAGGGCTGGCATCACTCGGTCTGAAATCGTGTTTCATCCCGCGTCACATATTATATTTTTCATATAAGTTGCATTAAAAATTCTAGTTTCAATGTCTAGAGCCAACCAGAACTAGATAGTTTCAGATAAATAGCAAAAATACCATTTTATTATAAATCTTATAATAAAATAGAAAGTAATAGTTTATTTTTTATTACACATTATTCGCAAATTGAATAGTTTTCTTTTGTCATTCTTATTTATGCTTAGTAACAGAATTATAATATGTCAGTACAGTTAACGGTTAGAATGACAATTATAAAGGTATAAAATAAACAAACAATTGATAGGATTGAAAATAAAGCTGCAACTTCATCTTGCGGGCAGAAAACCGTCATTTTCTGTCCGCCGGGAAGAAATGATTGATTTCTGCCCAGCAACAGTCGCATTGGTCTGAAATTGTCTAGTTTCGGTTGGCTCAACAGGCATTGAAACTCGCATTTTTAATGCAGGTTATATGAAAAATATATAAAGTTGATGTGGGTATTCAAATGAAAGGTCTTGATGAATGTTACATCAGTATGAGCTTATATCTTTAAAAATGTCAACAGTTCACAAGATACAAGGTCATTTCTTATTTCATCATATAAAAACTGGCCACAAAATTTTGCTTATTCGCTTAATAATATAAATTAGCTACATTTTTTTTAGTTTTACTTAGAAAATACTTTGTGACCATTGCTCTTATTAATTCGCTTATAAGGATATTTTTTTTTATAATTAAATTTCCTCAAATTCTGGTAAGTAATAAAAATGATTTTTCGTTTTAGCCGAGTCATTTGTTGGAAAAGGAGTGACTGTCAAAGGAATAAGAAGACATGCTCGCGCGCGTATGGGTCGCGTTGATTACAGACATGTTCATTATTTTGTTAAATTGGAGGAAGGAAAGCCTCCAAAAAATTATTATTTACCCGAACCTCAGACTAAAGAAACATTGTTGGAAGAGTGGCTCGATCAAATGCGCCACCGTAAGATAACTAATACTTTATAAATATGTTTTGTATTTTCAATTTAATATTTGAGTAAGTTTATTAATAAACATAAATATTTACAAAATACTTTAATTTTTATTAAATTAAATTAACTTAATTTTTAATTCCTGTAAAAATTTTATACTTACCTGAAGTTTCTTATTTTAAATTAATAAAATATTTTTGACTATTAAAATTACAATTTAAAACTTTTAATTAATTTTTAAATTAAAAGAATTTTTATTTGAATAATTAAAAAAAATAAAAGGATTAAAATGGAAAAGGTTGAATTTTGTTGAGAATTTTTTTTCAACTTTAGTAATTTAGGAGTTATTACAATTAAAACAAAATATATGAAGTAAAATTACCGAAAAATTATTTGAACTTTGAAATTGAAGGTTTGTTAAAATTATTAATTTTGTAAGAAAATTTAGAAAGATCTTTTTTATGGAGGCGAAAATTTTTTTTAAATTTTGTCTAAGATTATTTTATAATTTTTAAAGTTTATAAAATTTAATGAAAAATTGAATGATTGTCAAGCATAAAAATATCAGCTGATTTTTTAAAATAAAAATTTTTAACTTTTTAAAAAATAAATTTCAATTTTTTTAAATAAATAAAATAAAATTACTAGATTGTTAACAATCAGTTTCCATGAAATTATAAAAACTATAACAGTTTCTTTGATTGATTTTATTCCCAGCCGATCCGCCATGATGAATTTAAAAAATTGCAATCATTAACTTTATCGCCTAATTCTTGCGTCATATAATCAGAAACGACGATATTCAAACCTTCGTTGGGACATAAAAACTCATTTGCTACTAAATCATTTATAGGTCTATCACAAGAAAAATGATGATATAAACCGGCATCTTTAGCGATAGCTCGACGAGTATTTTTACCGTCATAATAGCTTAAATCATTGATAAGACACTCGTGTTTATTCAGAAAACTATCTAAGATAATTTTTGAAATTAGGTTCCATTTACGATCGATACTAGAATCATGCTGTCTATCAACTAATTGAGTCGAGGTTGCAGGCTTGCATTTATCACTCAAATCAACAACACATCCCTTAAATAGATAATCCAATCTCCCAATCAATATTCTTCCTCGATGCTGTCCAATTGTGTCATTAAGCCTCCAATTTTTGACTAATCGCGATCCGCCTTCAACATGACGGATGTAAAAGTCCAAAATTTTACAACCACTTCTTGTCACATCCTTTTTCGGAGGTTCAATTTCGATATGCCGTACCAACATAATTATTAACTCGCCAGGATTTAAATCCAGAAAATCATTGGTGGCTATCAAGAGGTCGAAGAAATAACCACTTGCTAGTCTGCTATCACTGTGCGTATCTAGCATATTTGGTAGCAAACGAAGACCGATATCCAGGACGCGGACTCCATACTTTAATTGCTGCACAATCGTCAAATCCTGGATTTGTAATTCTTTTGCAGATTCGTCGTAGAATAGAGATGAGTTAGTGCCGATCAATACCAGGGTGTTCAATTTTTGCGAGTTCGGAAGTCTCGACAAGAATTTATAGCGTTCTATGCATGGCTTGTACGTGTAAGTTTTACAGAAATAATGGCCACAAGCTTCGGAAAAATCAAGAAAATTCATGGAAAATAGCGCTACAAAAACGAAAAAATAGTTTGAATTCATGGTTAACAAACAACTTGAAGACACTGATAATAAAATTGTTAAACTTATTTTGTTGGTGTTGTTAGAAATCTATTTTTTGAAACTCGGGTGATAAAAATTTAAAGGCTATTGTTACTTGCAATTAGTTTGATTACTTAGATTGTTACCACACAAACTCGAAATTATAGTCGATATTGTTGAAAAAAAAATGAACACTCAATAGTCAAAGTAACAAAATTTATTTTCAACATTTGTAGACAGTACAAGAGGATTTTACAAAATGTTTATATTATATAATATTCCTTAACATTTTAGGAAACTGGAATAAATGTCCGCAATTACGAAAAAAAATGTTCTTTTAATCATATAGAACAGATTTGTGGTTGGATTTGATCAAAACTATAATGAGTCATTGTATAAGTAGATTAATTAATAAGGATTTAGACGATTCAAAAAATCAAGTTTTTTTATTATAAAAATTGTTTGAGAAACTATTCAAAAATTTGTTATAAAAATGTCAAATTAAAATTACAATTCGTTCTGTTATAAAACGATTATATAGGTGAGCGATCATCGTCAGAGCATGGTAGCTACCCAGTTAGCACAAGCGAAACGAAGTTCACGTAAACCTGCGGCCGGAATTTGACGTAAAGTTTACGCTAACAGTAGAGCAACAGTTATACTTACAACAGTTGACGTGAAGTTAATGTTAACTTTCTGCAACTTTGCGTTAACTTTGAGCGAACGTTTCGGAAAATTCCGGCAATAGATTTACGCTAACTTGATGTGTAAGTTAAAGTCAAGTTCTGGGAAACTGTTACAAATGCAGAGGTTGACGCGAAGTTAACATAAAGTTGACGTAAAACTATTGAACATCAACTAGTTGATGGTCAACCTGTGCTAACTGGGATAATTTTATTATCACTTCAAGTCGTTTATCAGCCTTATCTATAGATGTGAACTATTTTTTCGTTTTTGATAATTATATTATTAGGTAAAGGAATCGCAATTTTTAAAGTTATTCGTACCAGCATTAAAAATTAACATTTTATTTGTTAATCGTTTACAATAATTAACGCAATAAAACCATTACAATTTTGTTTCAAACTCACATGATTAATTTTAAATATATATTTTCAAACACCAATTAATATAGTCATAAGTAATGATGTATATGTATTAGGGTGCTTTTTTTTTCAACTATTTTTTTTTTTCGGTCTCATTGTGAAATTTTGTTGCAAGTACCCAAGAAAAAATACCCTGAAAGTTTGGGCCCTTAATATTAATATTAAGACCTCGACCCAGGCGTTTAAAGATTTCCCCTTAAAAAAACACAGAAACTGATTTTTTTATGTTTAAATTTCTATAGCTCAGTGGCATTTCATAGCATCGCTTTGACCATGGACGGGTTTTTTTCAGAATTGAATGCTCTACAAAAGTGTCCATTGCGGCCAAGCCATAACTCGAACCGGCGAGGTATAGTACAGGCCTCTAAACTTGATTTTTCCATGAAATTCCCATTTATCTCGTGAATGACAAGAGCTATAGAAAAAATGTGAACGACCAACTTGTAGAAAATTCAATTTCCTACAAAAAAGGTCCTGAGCACCAAGTCGCTACAATCAATATTTTCGGAGATATTTAATAATATTTTTAAAAGATATTTTTCATAATTTGACGCAATTTTCGATAAACATTTGAAATTACTAAAAATTGATCATTAAATATCTCCGAAAATATTGATTTTAGCGACTTGGTGCTTCAGATCTTTTTTATAGGAAATTGAATTTTCTGCAAGTTTGTCGTTCACATTTTTTCTGTAGCTCTTGTCATTCACGAGATAAATGCGAATTTCATGGAAAAATCAAGTTTAGAGGCCTGTACTATACCTCGCCGGTTCGAGTTATGGCTTGGCCGCAATGGACACTTTTGTAGACCATTCAATTCTGAAAAAAATCCGTCCATGGTCAAAGCGATGCTATGAAATGCCACTGAGCTATAGAAATTTAAACATAAAAAAATCAGTTTCTGTGTTTTTTTAAGGGGAAATCTTTAAACACCTGGATCGAGGTCTTAATATTATAATATTAAGGGCCCAAACTTTCAGGGTATTTTTTCTTGGATACTTGCAACAAAATTTCACAATGAGACCGAAAAAAAAAATAGTTGAAAAAAAAAGCACCCATTAGGGTACATATTAATGTATAATCGTTTAATGTTACTTCTAATAAATAACACATCAACTAATAGCATTCGATTACATACTTAGTCAATAAACATACTTTTATCTATTAATCTATTTATTTATTTATTCAGATATCCTGATTAAATACTTAAATAAAGTCTTTGGATATTTCAATATTACAAAATAAATCACAAAAAATGTGTATGACTGAAAAAAAAGAAGTCAATATAAATTAATTAATATTGTTTAATTTACATTAAAAAAATATAATAACTATATATGATTTTTTTTAATTGGTAACTTTTTGCGTTGTGATTAAAAAATTAATTGTCAATAAATATATATTTGATTTATTTAATTTATTTATTTGCATTACGAACATATTTATTCTTCTATAATTTTCGACTCGCCTTTCACGTCAATAACTTTATACTTTTATTTGTGATAATATATCTTGAAGATTAACAATTATCGATAAATTTAATTGTTGATTTAGTTGATAAATTGTATGCGTGATTAGCGACAAATAATGCAGCGTCACCAGCAGCTCCACTGATACCACCGGCGTATTTTCTAAGAGAAACTTCACTATTTGTCTAAAAACAAATTCATTTTTGTATTATTTCATCAATTTTCCTTGTTTCTAATTTAACGTCTTAATCATTAATAATAATTGCATGGAAAAAAAAAATATCAGTTCAAAATTTAGAATTAAAAGTTATATAGTCGTGCAAAAATGAGTAATTAAAAAAGCAATTTAGAAAATAATTATGAAATAAACAAATTATAAAAAAATATATATTTTTTATTAAAAGTTAAAAAATAATTCAGTCTCGGATTTTTAAATTTAAATACTTACAGATGGCGTTGAATTTAAAAAAATGGCGCGCGCAGCTGCGCTTTCACAACAGCCAGCATGGCAGTCAAGTCGGTGTCTCCTTCGTACTATTTGACATCTCGCCGCAATAAATAATAAATAATATACACAAACGCACTGAACTAATAAAATTACTAAGTAAACAATTAATCTTCACTGTACAACCAAATATAAATTGAATTTAAAAAAATTAATTAAACATACAATATACAGTTACTAATAAAAATGAATTGTTACAGTTTTATCAACTTCTCTATGGGCTCAGTCATCACCAGCAATTGATAACCGTCAAATTTTATTATTATTTCTCTTTAATTAAAAACTACATTATTTTTTATGATATCACAATATCATGGGTAAGTTTTCAATTAGATCACTATCAATATTATTATTTAAAATAGTTACGTCTAAAAGTTCTTTATCAATAATTAAATAAAAAAATGAAATATTTTTTATGGTTAGTCATGCAACTATAAATTTATTTGGTAAATATTTACAGGTGGATTATTCAGTTATTTTCGTAATTTACTCGGCAGTCGTGAAATGAGAATTCTTATACTAGGTCTTGATGGTGCTGGTAAAACGACAATACTCTACAGGTACTTATTACAATCACAATTATTTAATGACCTAATTCAATTTGCTATAGAATAATATTTTTTTTATTTAAATATTATTCTAAACTTTTACAAATAATAGAAGAGGTCTAGACAAGACTTTATTAAATGAAAAATTTCTAAAATAACCGCAAAGTTATTTACCTCATGATTGAATCTTATTATTTCAAACGCGATTGATAATTTTTTACAATCTCTGAATGCAATCAGTAAGATGCAAGTGGATATCAAATATCTGACAGCAAAAAATAATTATTTAAATTCAAGCGCTAGGAGTTTGGTCTTAGACTTTGGGACTATTTTTCGAAGATTTTTATTCAACACAGCCTCCGCCTTTGTCCGTTGAATTCAATCAGAACAAACTAATTATTTATTATTTTATTTTTTGGACTTTGAGTTTGTGAAGTTGAAACAGTACCAGTGAATTAAATGTTTCTCTAATTTTTTGGTATAATTTTATACTTTTATCATTTTTAAAGTCGATTTTCGTTGAATTTAGCACTCGCGTTTATTTTTATGAAGATAATGTCTGATTTTCAAAATTTGTTTGAAAAAGTTTTTAAAAATCCTGATTTGTCTCTTCTTGTATCAAATAGTAAATTTGCATTTGGGAATGAAAAATTTTTTAATTAAAAATCAAGTATTTTAAAATTAAAAAATATATTGTTCTAAAAAACCGATATGACTCTCGTATTAAAATTTAAAAATACTTTATTAATATTCTAATTAGCAAATTGTCTAACTCCATTTTAGAGAATCTTCTATTTGTACGAAAAAAATAATTAGTTCAAAATTTATCATCACTTTAAAAAAATATTTAATATAATTAATATCTAATAGAAATATAATATTTAGGTTTGAATCATTCAAATAATTTATAATTGGATTATTGCTACATAAAAATGTTAAAAAATCACCCTCTAAAAAATAAGGAGTTAGACAAATTGCTAATTAGACCGTCGTTATATATTATAAAAAAAATTTGTATCAATAAACTAATGTATAATTTCAGAATTGCAGATTCAACTATTGATATCTAGTCCCTGTAGCTAAAAATACAATAATCATACGTAATTTATTTAAAAGAATTTAATACCATAAAATTAAATTAATTGAATAAAAGTTATTTTTATCAAAAAATGGTTGATCTTTTTAAAAGAGTTTTTTAATAAAAGAGATACATTCCTGCATGTGAGAATAAATCTTTTGAATAAAGATTTTTTTTAATTAGTATTTGTAAAAGTACGAATTGCCGATTTGCTTGCTGATTTTGTTTTTTAATAATAATTATTTTCTAGTACAGAATAATTTATTTCTCCGGAAATAAGTTTTCACATCTTACTTTTTTAAAACCAACATAAATATCAAATTTTCAGAAATTTTTTAACTAAAAGGTCATTAAAAAAAAATGAGAAAATTAGATAAATATTTTTTGTCATATTATTTACAATTTTTATTAATTATATTTTCAGACTCCAAGTTGGTGAGGTGGTAACAACAATACCAACAATTGGATTTAATGTTGAACAAGTAACTTATAAAAATCTTAAATTCCAAGTATGGGATCTTGGCGGTCAAACTAGCATACGGTAATTTTTTTTAATTATTCCTGATCTAATATTTCTTCATTAAATTTTATGGTCTTAAATCAAAATTTTTTATCCAATATTCAATAAATTTCAAGAATTTTTCATTCTAGTTGATAATAATTTATTGGAATTGCTAAGACACCAATTATTTTTTTTAAATAAAAATATAATTATCACTAGAAAAAAAACTAAAAAATTTTTCTTATAAAAATAGATACATATATAAAATTATTCTTATTTAAATCCAATATAATTTATTTCCAAGATGTTATCCATATAATTCTAAATTTATTTTAACATTCAGTCATTGCATTAATCTCAGACTCATAATTCATCATGTTAATCCACAATTTTGCTAATAAATCATTCCAACTTTTAAGCATGTAAAAAATGTAAACGTAAATTTTTGCTTTTATTTTTAATTTTCTCCACATTTATTATATAATATAAAATCTAAATAGACTAAAAAATTATTGGTATGAAAATTAATTTTTTTTTCTTCTACGAAAATTAAAAATATTCTTCACCGGAACAATCAATTAAATTTATCTTGAATTAATTAATCATGATAGTTTTAATTTCTCTAATATTATAATTTCCACAAAAAAAAACTTATTTATCTAATATTTGTTCATAAATTTATTTTATCGTCCATAATTATTTTTTCAACTTTGTTGAATTTTAAGGACGTTTATGCTCTACACTAGAGTAAAATAAGTACTAACTTTTTATAAAATTTATTATTGGTATCTTGAGAAAATTCTTAGGGCTAGTTTTTCAATCCAGGATAAAATTTTATCCAATGATAAAATATATCTCTATATTTCATATTTATAAATATACTGGCAATAATAATTTTATCCTGGATACAATTTTATCTTGGATTGAAAAACTGGCTCCTAAAGTATATCAATAATATTATACTAATTTATATTTTTTTTTATTTTCCTGAAATATTTTTTAGACATCTATTTCAAAAAATCAGTAAATATAAATAAGTCGTTGATATGACTTCCCTCTTTATTGTTCATTAAATTTGACAAATCTGTCATTTCTATCCATCTAATCAGCTGTATTCAGGTGCTTGTTTTCAGTACGGTGAAAAATGAACAAAAATAATTTTAATTATACTAAGTAAAATAATGAATAATTAATTTTAACGTTCGTCAACGCTATGTTTTCGATGCATTTATATAAATTACATGAATCAGATAATTTTTTCAAACATTATCCGAAGACACGATAGTGTCTCGCGCCAAGTACACGTCCAACATATGGCGTGAGACAACGTGTCTTTATTCTCTAATCATATGTCAACATAACCTCTTTACATATTTAGCTCTATATTTTTTATTATTACTAAGACACTAACACTTTACACCATTGTTAATAAGTTTCTTTTTACCAATTATACATATATTACAAAAAAATGTTGGGTCTTAACAATTATTTAACTAATCGCGAGTTTGAAAATTTTTACTTGCGCCTGTTTTCAATTCTACGAGAGATTTTACAAATTTAGAGCGAATTTTATTATTTCGAAGTTGGCACTACTTAACTCTGTTATTCTACCATCTAAATAGCTAGTATACTAAATACTGAACTTAGCGCCCATAAGTAGTTGGTCTTTAGTTTAGAATTCCAATATACGACAGTAGGTGGAGCCACAAAACCATTACCACTGTATTTTAGAAGCACATTGGTCAGTCACGCGCATCATTTAAAGTAAAAATATTGTAATAACTTCGTTTGTAATTAAATTATTACAAAAATCCATGAATAATGAATTAGCTGCATAACTTAAAAAGTAAATATTTGGAATTTAAAAATGCTGATAAAATATTTGAATATATTAAGGGATATAATCAAATATTTTATCAGCATTTTTAAAATTCCAAAAAATAATTTTTTTTTATGAAAAAAAAATTATGAAATAATCGTAACATTATCAAGTTCATTAAATCATTAAAAATGACAGTTTATAACGTATCGATATAGAACGTTGTACGTAAAATTAAATGATCCGAACAATGTCAGTGTTTATTCCTATCATTATTGTCTTTCATATAAAACAACACTGATAAAAAATTTAACTTGATTCAAAAGAAAAAATCTTGAATCAAGAATACCATTTTGAAGAAAATAATTTTCTTGTGTCAAGAGGAAAAATTCTTGAATTGAGAATAATTTCTTCACGGTGAGAAATTTCTATTATTTTTTATTCTGCATGGATTTTTAATTTTACAATGGTGCATATTACTAGTGAATCTTATTGACTCAGAATAAAATTTTACAATGGTCCATAGTAATTTCCGAATTTGTTTTGAAATCAGACATAGCAAACGGTAGAAATTAAAATGTACCATAGTGAAATGAAATATGCAATAATTTAAATTTCCGAATGTACTATAGCAAAAAAATAAGAAAATGTTTGTGAAAAATAAAAAATTTTAGAGTAAAAAATATTTTTAGCAATCAAAAAAAATATCAAACCAAACAAGATTTTTTTTTTTGTTTGTAATAATTTTTAAAAATATTTTTTTAAAATATAGTTTTTTTTATTTGTTTTTTATTTTTAATTTGAACGTAGGATTTATTTTGGCAGTTAATTTTATTATAAATAATTATAAACACAATATATAACTTTTGAATTATTTTTTATTATAATAATAATAATAATAATAATATATTATTAGAAAAGTGTCGGTTGCAGGTTAACCATCGAATGTTTGTTTTCATCTTAATTTTTCACGGTAAATTATTATATATTTTATTATTTAGGAATCTTACAACAAAGCAGCACGAAAAAATGAAAGAGCGCGCGTCGCGACTGACGCGCATACGTTTACTATGGGACATTTGAAAATTTCATAGCCACAATTTTAAATTTAAACCGAGTACACGTGACTAAATGTCAAATTTTTTTATAAATTTTTATTGTCGACTGAGCAACAGAAATTTTACTATGGAACTATAATGAAAAGTTTTAAGCACACTCACAGTTTTTGTTTAGTCAGTTTACGAAAATTTTTTATATATGTTTATGTAACAGTTACATGGTCAAATTTACTATGGTCCCTAGTAAATATTGATTGGTACAATATGATATTCTTAAATTTTTATGGTAATATTTTGAATTGAGTCATTAAGGTTCAGTCTTATTATGTATGCATAGTAAATTTCTACAGAAATTTCTCACCGTGTATTCTAATAATATAAATATTATGATTTTAAATTCAAAACAATGCTGATCTGCTATAAGTTTTCATTTGAAAAATCTAACTGTTAGTCGCTATAGTATATTGCATACCTAGGCCATTAAAATAAGAAAAGTCTCAGATCACATGTAATTGTTGGCCGAGGCGAAGCCGAGGTTGACAAACATGTGATCTGAGGCTTTACTTTTTACTGGCCAAGGTGTGTATACTATTTTTCTGCTCGACGTAGCCGGAATGTGGCAACTTTGTTTAGCGCAGCGGCCAGAAAGTTGCCACTTTCCGGCCGGAGGGCAGAAAATTACTTTTTTAAATAAATTAAATATTTTTTTAAAAAAGAAAAATTTATATTTATTATCAAGTTTTACGCATGAACGTCCTTAATAAAATTAATAGTAGACAGAATTATTGCTATAAGCGACAGTTTTTTGAAATTCACTTCTAACAAATTGCATATAATTTTTCATAAGACAAAATTTCTCCCTGAAGAGATGAAACTTTTTGACTGGTCATAGATAGATAGAAATATTTATTGATTTTGAAAACTAATTGAATATTTTATTTTAGACCTTACTGGAGATGTTATTATTCAAACACAGACGCAGTAATATACGTCGTAGACTCAGCAGATAGAGATAGAATAGGAATATCCAAAGATGAACTGCTTTACATGCTCCGGGTAACTATAAATTTTTTTATAAATAATAATAATAACAAATCCAAAGGAATTTATAATTGTAATAAATCAGGTTGATCAGACCACAAACGCAATGTTGACAATTATTCCACACTTTATTGCTTTTTTTTTATTTATTTTTTTTTTGTTTTTTATTTCGTCGGACATCCCCACTTCTTCAGGCAATCTAAAAATACATACATCAAATGAATAAATTATTTCAATAAACCGTGTCAAAATACAAATTTTCATATAAGTCTTAAATATATCATTACAATACATATAAATAATACACTATTCCATTAACAGATTATAAAATTCAAAGACTTTTAATTACATAAAATTTGTTTAAAAATTTTTTTTAAAGTGTGAAATAATTGTCAACATTGCGTTTGTGGCCTGATCAACCTGATTTATTACAATTAATAATGACAAAAATAATAATGTCAATATTTATAAAAATATTCATAATTATCAGGAAGACGAATTACAAGGAGCAATCTTAGTAGTATTAGCAAATAAACAGGACATGCCAGGATGTCTGAGTGTCGCGGAAGTCCACCAGGCACTAGGATTAGACGCATTAAAAAATCGTACATTTCAAATATTCAAAACATCAGCCAAAAAAGGCGAGGGTCTGGACCAGGCCATGGACTGGCTGGCAAATGCACTGCAGAGTCGAAAATAATTTTTATTTAAATATTATTAATAATTATTATTTATTACACTATAAAATATTATTATATTTCCAATTTATTATTAATTATTAATTTATAATTAATGATTAATAATAAACAACAGTATGAATGTGGATGTTTTTAAATGCTTTTAAAAAAAACGGCTAAATTTATCTCTTTATTTTCGCTCTTACACGAATAAAGTGAGTGCGTGTGTGTAGATATAATTAGTTAATCAATTCATTATAAATAAAAAATTTTCACGGACAGAATATTTTTTTTTTTTATAAAAATGTAATTAGTTTTTTATTATTAAAAATAATTTAATACAACAAATGTCGACCCAAGGTGGACCAAGAGGTTTTTTGTAATTCAAATTTTGCTAATTATTATTAAAGACAAAATTGATGGACTAATTCTTGAATCTTGATCATTGAATCACTGGTGAATATCCTTTTACCAATCAGGTACGCCGAATCTTTCAATTCGCTTTATTTGATTGTCTAAATCCATTTGTACTTTTTTTCTCATGTAGAAAATTGGACAATCACGACTGAAATAAAAAAAATTTATTAAAAACAAATATAGAAAAGTAGAGTAAATGCATCAGTAGTTGACCGATTGGTCTAGCAAATAACTGTTCAATTAATATTAATTGTTTGTTACTAGCAACCTGTAGTCACTACACAGAAAAAAAGGTTCACTTGAGCCAAGAAAATATTTTTCTTCTTAATTATTGTCTTGAGCGAAAAAAAAAAATTTTTTTTGACACAAGAAATTTCACTTATTCCAACAAAATTATTCTCTTGCTTTAAGAAATACGTATCTTGATCCAAAAAAATTCATTTAAGTCAAGAAAATCTTGCTTTGAGAAAATTCAGTTTCTTGCTCCAAAAAATTTAGTTCTTGATAGAAGTAAATTTTCTTCTCTTGAGAAAATTTCTCTTTTGCTCCAAAAAATTAAATATCTCGATAGATGTAAATTTTCAATAATATTTTTATTGATTAACATGTCAAATGGGAGGATCAAATAATATTGAATAATTTTTTTTCATTAAATATATATAATTGCACGCCAAAATAATATTAAATGGGTATCAAATTTTTAAGACAAAAATTTTCTCAAGGTGAGAAAATTTTTTTCTCAGCTGAAGTAAGTGGCGCTGCTTCTCTAAAGTATCTAAAAATCTTGATCAAATATAAAAATTTTTTGTATCAAGTATTTATGATAATTTGAATTAAGAAAAAATTATTTCCACCAAGATAAGAATTTAAAGAAAAATTTTTACTTCGGCCAACACAACTTCGGTTTTCCTTCAGGCACCCGAAGATTTTCTTGAGCCAAGAATTTTGTTCTCCAGTCAAGAAATTTTTTTTTCTGTGTATGTGACTGTCGAGATTTATACAAATTATGAATAAGAAAATTTTGGCTTAATGATTTTTTGATATTTATCAGATTATACATAGTTTGGGTACTTTTGAAATAAATTTGAAAAATAATAGCTCTATGATAGGATCAATTACAAATAATTTAATGGTCAAATGTGACGGAAAAAATTTATAGAACTAACAAATTATTCTACACTCCTCCAAAAATTTAACATAAAAAATTGACTACTAGCTTTTCAAGATATTTTAATGATGACTCGACATTTACGAATATTTGCCAATAAAATATTTATAACACTTGATATCTAGCATTCTACGCTTTTTTACAATAAAATAAATTTTTTCGTTACTTATTTTAATTTTAATTTAAATTTGTTGAAAATTATTTTCTACCTTTTAGGTAGATTTTCTATTAAGGTAGTTGTCGTGATTAAGGCATATCGTCAGAAAATTCTAAATTTTTGTATACTTATTAAGGACATGATGATACAATTACCCTTAAAATTCGAAGTCGATTGACCACCTATAACCCAAGATGAATTCAATTAAAAATTGGATATTTAACATTGATTGCATACGCTCTCTGCAGCTTTGTACCAGTTTCTTAGTTATAAAAAAAAACTAACAGTCAAAAACTTTAAAAAAAAACTGACAGTTTTTTAATGTATTTGTTATAAGTTTAAAAAAAATAAAAACAAATTTTTGACCGTCTAATTATTAATAAATAACGGATTAAAGTTGAACAATTTATGAAAAAGTACATATTTACGGAGTCGGACAGAAATACTGTATGGGTTACGTCTCCACGGGTACATTCTTACGTAAAAATTATGGATTACTTAGCTCCAAGCTCATATACTTCTGCGGCGCGTATAATCTCTAATTTTTTTGACTATATTGTACCATGACAACTACCTTAAAGCATATTTTTGAACTATTATTTATTACAAATAAACTCTATCGAACATAAAATATTAAAAAAAAAAAATCATAAAATTCTCGTATAACTCACCTGGTACACAAAACTTCCTGATGAAGACTACCCTGGCACCTCTGGCACTCAGTCCACAGCCTGCAGAACTTCTCCTCTAGTTTTCTACCCGCAAGCAACTCAGTCTGATACAAGTCGGCCTCCTTGGCCTCACAGTACTTACAAACCGCCATCTTCTCTCTATCCGCGGGGAGAACACTCTTGCAGCCAATACACGCGGCCTTCTTCTTGGTAAAAGCCGCCAGTGCTCCAACCTTTGAGGTGACTACATACCTAGTCCTGGTATGCTCACCCTTGAGTAACAAACTCTCAGCCTTGTCTCCCAAAATCGGCTCAAAAATCCTGACCAA
The DNA here is from genome assembly GCA_905319865.3 of Cotesia congregata. Classification (NCBI taxonomy): domain Eukaryota; kingdom Metazoa; phylum Arthropoda; class Insecta; order Hymenoptera; family Braconidae; genus Cotesia; species Cotesia congregata. The sequence goes on from CAJNRD030001116.1 coordinate 4,312,633, forward strand.
GGGCTTCGACAGTTGGTTCTCCAAGTAATAATTAACATCTAATGGAATGTTATTCTCTAGAACATAAATAGGGTCCTCTGCTCTCATGTAGGCTGGGGTACCCTTAGCAGCACTCGTGAAAACATAAGGCACTCTATCACCCAACTTTGGCGCCGTACCCGCGTCTCTCTTCTTCATCCTAGCAGCTAGCTCTACGTGAGCCTGCCTCGCAGTGTAATCAGTCTTGGTCAATTCCTTAGTGACTACCAACTGCGAAATATCTATTTTGTTGCACAGCAGGTCGCTGATCACCTGCTTCGCGTAGTCTAGCGCTTCCTCCGGGTTCCTCTCAATTAGCAAAATCTTAAGACACGTGTTCATCATATTCGCTACCAGAGGACAGTTGTCTCGCCGGACGGTTTCTAAGCCCTTGCAGTCCATCTTGTCGTACTTTTCCACCTTGGTCCAGTACAAACCCGCGTACCTCTTCTTGTTGATGAAAGTAGAAAGGAACCCTACTACCCTACTAGAACTGTAGACTTATAATTAGAAAAATCTGAGCTAATGTTATATCGCGGACAATTCGAAGTTATTTTTAAATTAATCAGTAAACAGCTCGAAAAATTTATTTTTTTACCTCATCAAACGTTTTTCTCAATTTAACGAGACAATAGTCTTCAACGGCAAAAGATTTCTCGGGTTGAGAACATCATGTTTTAGAGCCGAGAAAAACATGATAATCCCCAACAATGCTTTATTCAAAGTTCAAACAATTAATTCTATTTGTACGATTTATTTTTTGTTTCAAGTTGTGAAATTTTTTTCTGGAATCTATCAACTAACAATCTTTAGTCGCGGAAGATATTCATTGAGCTAAAAAACACACTAATTGCCCCAACAAAGTTTATTCTCGGGCCATAGAATTGGTTTTGAGGTCAAAAAAATTGAAACTTTTGCTCTGGTTTAAGAAAACATTCTTAGTTTTATTATTTTTCTCTTTAAATTTGTTCTTTTTCTACCCGTAATAATCAGATACTTTCATGAGAAAAATTAAACCCTATAATATAAAATTGATGATTGAACTGAAGTTAGTTTAGTATCGAAAATCTCGGAAGAATGGTTACTGATTCCTTATTGGTTAGGATTAAAGCGCGCGCGTATGCGCGCAATTTGAATTCCTAGTATATTAAAAAAAAAACGTGTATTTACAGGTGATCTTTACAGACCAGATGACACCGAAGAAGAGGAGCCAGAATGGGTGAAAAATGAACGCCAGCAGTTCGCTACGTACCGCGACAAAAACCAAGACGGATTCATGGACAACGAAGAGGTTAAGAGTTGGATAATTCCTGAAGATTTCGACCATGCAGACGCCGAAGCCCGGCATTTGATCTACGAAGCCGATAGCGATAGCGATGACAAACTCACCAAAGAAGAAATCCTCGCCAAATACGACATCTTCGTCGGCTCTCAGGCTACCGACTTCGGTGAAGCTCTCGCGCGACATGATGAATTTTAATTTATTATCTACTTATCCATGTATTATTATTATTAATTATTATTATCGTCATATTAATGCCATTGATTTTTAGTGCAATTAGAGTCATGTCTATCAATTTTTATATTAAGAATATCAACTGCTATACTATGACATGAATTTCCCGTTATAATTTTAATTATTAACGTTAATCATTATTGTTAAGTGGAGCATTCGATCGAAGTTATAGTTTATTTGAAATATTGTATCAAAAAAAAAAATTATTTTCGAATTTGTATGAATGGAATGAATGCACAAAAGATTTATAAATATATATGAATATGTATTTTAATATAATCTGAACTGAGATTTAATAAATGAACAAGATTTCTTGTAAATTTTCTTTTCTCCCCTCCGTGCGGAAAGCGTCAATTTTCTGCTCGCTGCGCTAAACGAAAATGCCACTTTCCGCCTCCGTCGAGGAGAAAAATAGTATTCTCACCACGGGCAGGAAATAAGAAATGTCTCAGATTACATGTATTTGTTGACCGAGGCGAAGCCGAGGTCGACAAATACATGTAATCTGAGACATTTCTTATTTTCCTGCCCTAGCTAAGAAAAATACTATTTCTTCTCAAGTTTTTATCAATTTTTTTTTAAAACATTTTTGTGTGATAATTTTTTTTAAATTTATTTTAAAATTTTAACATTTGTTTTTTTGTACACAATTTTTATAATTTTAAGAATTAAAATAATAAATAGTAAAAAAATATGAAATGTTCACAAATGAAAGAAAAAGTATCAAAAATCAACATCAGGTATTTAAAATCAATTTGACGATTATAAATTTTAACTAATGGATGTTAATAATTGCTACAACGTTATGTCGCTAATCAATCATTTGATTCTGTCAAAATATCAATAATTGGTTGAGAAATATATTAATAAATTAAAATGAATTCCGCATTCAAAAGATCAATTAATAAAATGTTAAAAAGGAATTAAACAATCTTAAAGGGTCATTCTGGTTTGGAATTTTAAAAAAGAATTATTTTTTTACATTACTCGAAAGTACATACATCTAAAGGTATTATGTTAAAATTTTTAAGTAATTGGATCACTGTAACTATACTATTATACGATACTTATGTGGATGTTCAAACGGAAAGAAATTAAATTTTTGAAAAAGCTGAAGGGATTTTGTATGGTGCCGGCATCGCTGATTAGCTGTAGGTAAGATTTTTTTTTCCTATAATCGAGAAAAACTTTAAATGCGTTTATCTCAGAACACCCGATGAAAAAAGTTTTTGTCTAATTATATATGATCATATATAATTATATATAATCATAGATGAGAGCATATATAATCATACATGATTATATACAGGGTCATATATAATCATATATGATTATATATTGAAACGTGGCTGGTCTCGACTGTTCGTAGAGACAACAAATTTTTACTTCACAAAATAAATTACTTAAATTTATTTAAATTATTATTTAAGTATAAAATAAATTATCTAAATTTTAGTTAAATAAACTCTGCGAACTGGGCCGAAAAAACACGCCCGTTACACCTAATGCCAAAGAAGTATAACTTCTAACGCGTGTACATAAGTACACACACCATTTTTTTTTTTTAATTATTATTTATTAATAAATTCATATAATTTAATACACTTTAATAAAATTCCATTAAGTTCAAAAATTTTATTAGAGTTATGGCTTATATAAGTTGTCTTAGATTAAATCCACAGATTCGGTAGAATCTGGCGCCAAGTTCCGTTCAAATCCGTTGTCAACGGAGCGCCAGACTACCGACTATGTTTACTGTAAGCAGAACGGTATTTTGAGGTTGCAAAATTTTATTTAATTCTACGGTACTTTTTTTCCTAAATTGTATATTATAACAGTAATTCATACTTTATTTTACTGTTATTAATTAATTATATTCACTTATAACAATTAATCTACTTGAAATTAATAAATTTAATCAGCACAAACTATAGCAACGCAAAAATTTCGATCCTGACTTTTTTTCGATGGGCAAAGTAATCTGCCACAGAGTAAATAATTCGAGAATGCATAGTAATCCTTCATAAGATGGGA
>CAJNRD030001116.1:4325686-4336721 GCA_905319865.3 Cotesia congregata
GTATAAATTATAAAAAGGTAAAATGTGTGAATTTAAAAAAAAATCTTCAAAGTTGCTTTAGAACTTTTCAATTATTTACTTTTCAATTCTTTCACAAATTTTTTTTTTAATTGAGAAATTAATATTTTAGAATTTTTTGTTAATTTTTATTATAAATATTATTTTTATATTTATTTATTTAATATTTATAAATATTATTTTTTATTATAAAAAATTAGTTTTTTTATTAATTAAATGAAAATAAATAAATTTTACATATTTTTCAAATTACTCTACATTTTTAAAAAACTTAAAAAAAAAATTACTGTTGTAGAACCAATCGGTTACCGTGTTTTATCCGGTTTAAAATTTACAAAAAGTAAATTTTTTTTTTATTTTTTATATACAATATGAAATTGATATTATTATTCTTTTTCATGCAATTTTATGCCAAATGAAAAAATCTTATGTGTATGATTTATCAATTTATCATGAAACGTAATTTTTAGTTATTCATTCATGGAGTATTAAAATTATTTGAGAACTTTGGAAATATTAAAATAATCAATGAAATATTTATAAATCTGACAACATTTTAATTAGTTACAAATAAGACATCACCATGGAACAATCACATGTTTCGCATTGTCGAAACTAGTATTAAAAGTCTTCGATAGATGGCGCATGGCCGCAGAACTGTTCTTTTCTAGATACTTGACTTTGAAGTGTTAAGTTCCGAAAAGAGTAGGATTTTGGTACTCTATTAATGAGTTTATCTGTTGTTGAAGAAAGTTGTAAAGACAACTAAAATAAATGTTGTATCAACTTTATTATAAATGTAAATTTATTCATCAATTTTAGTTAGGCTTCAGGTTTGTCTATATCTTGACATGGCCATATCAACCCTGATAAAGTCTGATATTTCCAATGTTTATATTAAGTCTGATCAGAATATTTTTTCACGAGATATAGTTAGATATGATTAGATCTGGACATTTTTTGGATCTGATCATGTATGATTATACATAATCATATCTAAACATGTCTGTTCATATATAAACAGATCAAGTTATGTATGATTAGACCTGGCCAATTTTTGGATCTAATCATATGTAGACGATTATGCATGATTATATATGATTTGTGACAGGGAAAATCGAACTTCCCGGGGTCATTTTCGACCCCAATAATTGACGCACGGTAGGTAAGGGCTTTCCCTTACCGTTCGATTTTTTTTGACAAGAATTTCGACTTGTCACCGGGCGTGCAAATCACAGGTCCCTACTACTGTCCCCGAAAAACGAAGCGGGATGTAACGATAGGAAAGTTCGAGAGCCCGAGTGCGGGGTTATAAAAGAGCGTGCACGAAAATGATCGAGGCTTTTTTTCCTTTTTCCTCTGGAAGCCAGTGGCCTGTTGCCTTTTGTATATCAGTGACCTTTTTTTAAGACCAGTTTAAATTAGACAGTGCAGTCTTGGTAATTAAGAAGCAACTACGGAGGAGTTTTATCATGTTGTTTGGAAGTGGACAAGCCCTGATCGGGGGCCAGCATCGTGGGTTGAGACGACAAGAGGCCAAGCAGCTGAGCCAGCCAGGTTGGACCGGAGGATCAATCGTCGTTGGTTAACAAAAGTTGAGTTGCCAGGTATTTTTGAGTATTTTAGGCCAGAATTGATTAATTATTTAATTAAGAGGCTGAAATAATTAAAGATAAATTTCTCGAGCGGTCATTGCTACATTGGCAAGTTTGGTGCTTTGGAGATTTGTGCGTCAAGGTCATTTGGTTTGTTTTCGTTACTGGATATTTATCTTTAGAGAGTGAAATTAATAGATTATTGGTGAATTTACGGTAGATAATTGAATCAGTAATTTATTATAGGCCTGTTGGCTATAATAAATTAATTTAGTTAATAATTTCAAGATATAAAGAAAAGTGAATTTGTATAGTAAAGGAAAATGTGTAATTAAGTCAGTAAAGGTCATTCTAGTATGTTCTATAGTTGAAAATTTTGTATTGAGACGCTAAGATATTAACAGTTGATGTTTAGAATTTTGTTTAGAAAAGATTACTAAAATTTAGATGAAAAGGATTCAATTATATTCAGCATACAGAATGAGCTCGTTACTCGGGAAATTAAATGTTAATTGACCTTCTTATTGTCGTGACTTTCTTCGAAGATTTTTTTTTTAAATAAATAAAAAAATGTATATCTAACTTGATACAAATAAAATGGAAAAGTAATAATAATTTCCTAATTTGTTCGTCTTGGCTATTAAATTTAGTTATCTGAATCATAGGATTCGTGATAAATAAAAAATTGCAGATGTTATTTATGCGTAATCAAACTAATTTTATTAGACTACTCTATCTGTACATAAAAATAGTAATTAAGACTTACATATACTTAAAAGACAAATTAAGACTTACATATACTTAAAAGACAAATTTAAATATTCAAAATTTGTTTTGAGTTTGATTAATTTTATATTCATTTATAATCTTGAAAGACGTAAGTTTTTAACTATAAATTCTATAAATATTTACCCTGATAGCCAGCGCTTTCTCAGTAAGCGTTGACTTCCAGCAGTTACGGTTAATTTATACATCAAGTTGGCGGTAATTCTTCACTCAACAACAGTTGTAAGCAAATTGACGGAAATCTATGGCCGCAACTTGAATACAAGTTAGCAATCAAACTTGTAGTTAAATTTCCTTTCAACTTTACTACAATTTGACGGAAATACTTGTACAGCAAGTTTTGACGTCTATTTGGAGAGTAAGTTATAGGTAACTAATAGGTAATCGCTCGCTTTGCCAACTCTTTCCGTCAAGTTTGCTTCAAATTGCGGACGTAGATTGACAGTAAGTTATAGGTAAGGTGGCTATCAGGGTAAATATTTAAATACAAAAGACTTATGATAATAAACATTTACAATGAAAATTACTTTATCGACAGAAGCGAATGTCCTCCTTATAATTATTTTTACATTTTTCGGCTAAATGAGTGTTCGTCTGTTCATTTACTTTGGCATAAAAATTTTCGTTGCTATGTTTTTCAGTTTATTGAGACTTTGTAACTTTTAAAGATTTTATTAATATAACTTCAGTTTTTTCTTTATTCGACATTTTATTTTTCGAAATTAAAAAATTCGTAAAACTAATTATTTTAAATTACATTTTATATTGACTTTCTAAGTTCTAGTAATTTATGAATTCGGAAGGTTGTTAGTCTGACTAGTTGACTGCAACCCGCATTGCGCACCACTTTCGTTTTCTCTCACAACAAAAGTATCATTGTTACGCTACTGTGACATTTTTATTTCATTCTTGATTTTTAAAAATATTATATTTATACAATACGTAAGTAAAGTGACATCCTTAAATCAATTAATTCTTCATACAAAATTAATTTTTCATTAATATTAAATTTCACAAATTATTACGCCGAATTTTTTTGAAAATAAATTATATTTTTTTTTTTATTTCTTACTATTTCAAAATGAGGTTAGAATTGCATCTATAGCAAATATGTATATATACATTATAGATATATATATATATATATACATTCGGATTAGTTTTCTTGAGGATTATTATAAGAAAATAAAATAAAATAACGTCAGTGGCGCTGGTTGTGTTGAGTAAAATATAATCAAAATCAATGCATTAGTGCAGTACTTTTTGGGGGTTGCTTTGCAGATGCTTAATGCACCCTTTTTAACATAATTATTATCACTATTACTATTGTCAATATTAGTAATAATAAAACTTGAATAACAATAAAAATTTTTAATATTGTAATTTTTTTAAGTTCAAAATGTCTAACGGGGTGCAAGTTTTAAACAATAATCAGTCGCAAATAAAAAAAGGTAATTATTATATTAAATAATTTATGAGAATGTTTAGAATCTATCGGAGCTATTTTCTGTAATTTTAATTCGTTCAATAAATCAATCACTGATTTTTTCGACTGCTTATTTGAGCTGCTTTATTTATGTTTTACATTTAAAAAAAACGGTAGATAATAGATAAGTTCTTATCGATACTTATAAAAAAGTATTTTTTATTTATCAAATAACAAACAATTAAGTTTCTTTGTGAAAATTTTTAAAGTTTGGTGATAATTTTTAAATTTGAATAATTTATTGAGCATTTACTAAATTTTTGTTTTAAAGATTGTTTCAGAAATAAAAAAGATATTTTCTACACATTCTCAAATTGGTAGAAATTTTGAAATTTTAATCGTAAGAATTTAAAAAAAATTGATAAATTTCTAACAAGTTTTTTTAAATTTGGATATTAATTAACATTTATGTTTCAGGATCGCAGTCTGTGAGGCGACAAGCAAAAAACGTACGTATTTATTTATTTTTTAAAACTATTTGCTATTTATATAAGCAGTTCATTTTATTTAGTTTTTATTTTTAGATGGAGCAAAAGAATAATTCAGGTACTAAAAGACCGGGTGACCCAATCATCGAAGGTAAATTTGATCATTTTTTTATGCCAAGATACTTAAACTTTAAATTTTCAGTAAATATTATCAAAATTTATCATAGTTTCCGTTAAAAATATTAATCAACATTTGAAAATTATTAAGATTTGTATAAAAAGTAAATTCGTACAGAAAAAAAAAAATTTCACCAGTAAAAATTAAAAAAAGTTATAAATGCAAATTATTTAAAATTTTGACTCGTGAATAGAAAATATATATATTGTTATAATTAGAGTCCCAACAAATTATAATAATTTAAATTCTGGAACTGTATAACTACATTGAAAACTATTATATTTACTATTTTTTGCATCATGATTACAAGAAATACAATTTTTTAACTACTCCTTTATTTTCGCAAACATGCAATACAAAAAAATATTTCCATGATTATTTATTTAATACATATCGATTTTATCTTAGATAGTTCATAAGATATACGCAACAATCGACGCTATGAGAGACATAACTAAGATTATAATTTTTTTTACATAGTTAGAGTCGATATTGTTGAATTTTTTTAGCAATATATTAGGTCTCTCAACTAATTTTGGTTTTTTTTTTTTTTATTATGCTACATTCTAACAAAATAATCCATAATTTAATTCTGACTTATCTAACCATAATACAGAACAGATTATATTATTTGATTAAATGAATACGATCAGATTAAAATCATTTGACCATACAATTAAATTTAACATGATAGCAACTGAACTAAAAAATTTAATTGTATTATAGGTCTTGTAGAGTTCTGAGATAGGAAATTGTAAATATTATTGATTTTTAAAAACTGCTAATCAAATATTATTGTCTGAATTTTTGTTAACTGCAATAATTTCACTGCTACAAAATAAATGTTTGTTATTTATCAATATTTTTTGTTAAAAATATTAAATAGTGCCGACTACAAAAATTTACAATCACCATTGCTATTTTTTCTAATTTTAAATATTTTTATCGTTTATTCTTATAATAAACGGATCAATCGTTAAATGTGCGGAAGGAGAAATCTAATCAAAAAAATTTTATGAGAAGACGATATTTATCTAAATTAAATTTTATAAAAAAATATTTAAGATTGTTATTTATTATATAAAAAAAAAAAAAAACATTCCATATTTATGGCAGATTTAATCATTTGTAACTGTTAGAAAGTTCTATTTCGATGAAATTTAGAATAAAAAAATGTATCACTGAATTGAAGAAATATTTCTTAGATCTATTTGGCAAAATAAGAACATTGTTTTCTAAGTGTTTTTTAAACTAGCCTTTTTTTTATATTTTTTATACAATAACTCAAACGAATCAATCAATTTTGATCTCATTTACGGCAATCGATGTGGCTAGTAAGGAAGAGAACTAATTAAATTTTCTAATCGATCCGTAAAGTTGTTTAATTTGTAAGGTAAATAAAAAAAAAAAAACTTTTTTTTATTTTGCTCTTGATATTCATCAAAACTTATCAATAAAAAATTTAATTATAATCTCTTTTTTTCTCACTAAAAGATAAAATGAATCCACGAAATTCTAAAATGATAATTTAATCATGTTAAATATTTCCTGTAAATTATCATCTCGAATAATAATAAAAATAATCATTGAATAACAGGCGCACCAATACCAAAGAAACGTCATAAAAATCCACAACCCAAGAATGCAGTCTGTGCATTGAACGAATTAAAGACCGGTGCTGTGTATAAAGTGGTATCACAAACAGGACCAACTCACGCTCCAATATTTACAATAGCCGTACAAATAGACGGTCAGTTGTACGAGGGTAAAGGTCGCACAAAAAAAATGGCTAAACACGCCGCTGCTGAATTGGCATTACGGAATATTGTTCAATTTCGTAATACACCTGAAATCCACCAAGCAATTGGCTGCCAGGCATTGACAACAGTCGAACCGGATTTTACATCTGACGTTACAGAAAAGGACAATCATCTTGTTAATGCATTCAAACCATTGCTACAAGAACCTAAAAACCCATCAAAATTTATTGACAAAGGTCCAGTTGCGCTTATCAATGAATTGTATCCCGGTGTTATTTATAATTGTGTGTCAGACAATGGCGAAAGTTATGCTAAATTTACGATTGCTGTAACAATTGATGGTGAAACATTCGAAGGGACTGGACCAAGTAAAAAATTGGCTAAAGCTGCTGCTAGTAAAGCCGCTTTAGCTAAATTACGCAATGTTCACAGTTCAACATTTTGTATACCTTTGCCTGTACGTGTGCTACCTAATTTTTCAAACTTTTCATCAACTCACGAGTCAATGAGTCTGCCACAAATGTTAGCTGATAAGATTGGCAAGATGGTTAATTCAAAGTTTACTGAATTGATGCAAAATAAACCTCAGCATGCTAGACGCAAAGTACTAGCCGGGATCGTACAAACAAAGGGCAATGACGCTGAATTAATTTGTGTTACTACAGGTAAATACTTTTATTTTCAGTACTAAGCAATTTATGATTAGGTTTACTTATACACTCATCCAAAAATCTATAAGCTAGTAATAGGGTCACGTAATAACACATAATTAACGTTTTAATGAAAATCTTAATGATAAACTACATAACTTAATAATATTTGTAAGGTAGTTAAATTCCGTTCAATATTAGACTAAATCGGATGGTTTAACAAATTATTATTTTATATTTCCTAAATTTTTTCAACTTCTTATCTTGGACTGAATAAAATAATTTACATAGTGTTAGTGAGAAAGTCATACTTTCTAACATAAAACAACATCAACAAAATTTTAAACATATTTACAAATAGATAAAAACTTTTGTTGTAAGTGTTTCCAAATGTCTTCAAAAACTGATGATTAATTTTGAACAACTGTTATTGATAGAAATCAAGTTATGCATTCACTTGAAAAAAAAAAAAAAAAATTTTAATTTAAACACTTAAAATTCTTAGAATAATTTATTTTTATATTTTTCTGAAAAATATATGAAAAAACAAAGACTGAAAATAAAACAATTTCAATTATGTCCATTACTAAAGAAATTATGACCGAAAAAAACAAAGAAAAATATGATTTTTTGAACAAGTAGGAATAAAGTCTTAAAATTTAGCAAGAAGAGCTAATTTTTGAGAGAGTAAATTTTTGCCGTGTTCATAACAAAAAGTTTTAACTCAGTTAAAATTTACTTTTTTTTTCATGTTATAAAATATTAAATTTTTTTAATCAGTGTCTAAACAGTTTGTTTTGTAATATGCTTAGTTATCAACTACAAATATGTAACATTAGATGAATTTTTACAGTTTTATTAGTTAGATTTTGAAGTCATTGAAATCCTCACAGACCAAATAAATAAAAATATTTATAATTAGAAAACTACAATAATCATCGCCCAAGCGGCATGGCAATTGTTTTGGTGACTTTTTTCTAACTAAAATCTTCCAAAAAATCAACATTTTTTTATGACGTTTGGGTGACTACTATAAGAATAGTTTTATCTGTTAAAAAATTAATGTTTTTTAATTTTACCGTTTAAGACTGATCAAACTTATGATATTATTTATTGTAAAAGTTATTTTAATACATAATTTCAATATTTATTCTTCCGACAAATTATTCCAATTAAATTAAATTATTTGGTGGCTATTAACACAACTGATTATTTAAACATATAGGTAATCCAAATTAATCAATAATTCATTATTAAATTTTTTGTATGTTATTGAATCGTAAAAAGAGAATTTATGGCCCATTCATTAAATTCAACAGTTATACGTTTATTATAATCGGTGTAACGTTCTAGAATTTTGGGTCTTCCAGATAACGACTTTCAATAATTTTAAAAATCCCAGGTTAGTCTCGTTAGGGAGTCGATAGACCCCAGGTGGGCCGCACAGATGATCTCTCTTACCATGATTTTTATTAATATGATTATTTTTAATTTTTTTTACTGATAGGAGCAGGGTGGAACAGCTAATAAGCGTTCGCCCCTATAGAAATATTAGGAAATAGGGTAGAACGCTAAGAAGCGCTCGCCCCTATTAGAAATAATTAGTCAAGATTAACATTATAATATAAAAATTTAATGATACGAACAAAATTAGATAGAAGCCGGTGGACAAGGTCCGAGCTCGAAGACGAGTCGACTGACTTAGTTAATTATTTAATTATACAAAATGATCTGTGGCAGCCATTGTTGGGCTCAGGTTACACTTCGGGAACGTCGTCGAGGCCCGGATCCCATGCTGACGTGGGTATATTAACGTTTCGCGGGCCGCGATGACTTCTTATCGTCTAAAATTTCCGTTGGAATGTAATTCCGAGAAATTCGTTTATTACATTTAAAATAAATTATCGATTCATAATTCAAATCTTTTGCCAGAACGTCACAACAGTTTTTGTTTTTTGGCATTGTATGACTTAAATGTGAACTATATCAGCATAATAAAATAGACGTTAAGTCTTAATATGTGTATAATACTGATAGTTATGCTTGACAAGACTGAAGTGTATTTTTAAGAATATTATTTTTTAATTTAAAAATTCACTTATAAAAATCTTTAAGAAGAAAATAAATTCATGCTTTCATGAAACATTTCCAGGAGACAATATGTATAGGCTTTGTGAAGGTGTAGCCCGAACGCTTAAGGAACTACAAAGTAGGCGAAATCAACATGGTTATTAGATATAAAGGTCTCGGTAGATAATATGAAGAGCGAATACGGAGACTGCGTAGCGTATGCGCAGAACTGATGCGCTCTTATAAGGGTTGCTGGCACAATTTTCAAGCCAGTTATACATTGAAGCTTGTATAAATTGTATGTGTGTAATATTTTTGACGAGGGGGTGAGTTTCTTATAATATTATAAATATCTTTATGAAGTGTTCAGACAAAATATGATACAAAACTTTGAATATTTTTATTATTATTTGTTTCAAATTCTAATCAATTAAAGTTTTCAACTATAGCTTAAATTATTTATTATTATGCGGGAAATTCGTCTTCATTCATTTTAACTCGATAGATTTCAAGTGAACAATATTATTCACTGTAGAAATTATCGCGACCTATTTCAGTGGAAGAAAAACGTAATCAATAGTTTCAATTGTGCATATATATGTTATACACATAATGTACACACGTAGGCATGTATGTAACTATTTTTTTAAGTATTGCTTCTCGTTTTTGAAGAAATAAATCGTTACCTAAAACATAAGCACATGAATGCTTATCTATAACTTAATTTAGAGTTGCAATAGTACTGGATCACACGATACTGAAGCCTATTTGAAAGCCTCAAAGAAACAAAACGAATCTTATTACATGCATTCTTCTGTTTAAAATATATAAAAAAAAAGAAAATAAAATCAATATCGTATATAATATGAACCTGAGTTTACTGCAGAAAGTATTGTTCTCGAAATTTCGAATTTTTTATTATCAATGTATTTGAACTATAAAAACGAATCTATGATCTGCAAAGTGGTTGAAACCAATCAATATATTTATTAACATCTCTCTCTCTCTCTTTCTCTACGTTTATATCGAATTAATTGTCAGATTTCTGAGCATCACTTAAAAATGATTAAAAAATCTTAATCTAACTCTTTAATTAACTGGCTGCATTAAGGTACTGGTATAATATTCTATAGCTAGCTTGTAAAGTTTATTAGCCGCGAAAAAAGTATTCTGTCTACTGCTCAATTTTAATTCAATTTGATAGAGACCTATTTAAATTGACTTTCAGATTTTCTAGTTTATATAAGATATCGAATTCAGGAAATAAATTTATAAAATTTGCTTATAGAATTTTTCATACTCTAATAGGTTAGCATTTTTCCGTATAACCAACATCAACAAGGAATCAAGTCATAACAAGTTCGTTTTTAATGAAATTTAACTTTTAAGGTTTGTGATTCGTCAGTTACTAATAAATATTTTGCACCAAATCAACCATTCTGAAGTCTATCATTCTTTCAATTTTAAAAGATTCATATTTGCTTTGAATTCAACGCGAAAAAATATTTCAAATTTTATAAATTTATTTTCAAAATCGAAAATTTTATAATGTCTGTAATTATTGTCTGATATTTTTTTTTTTGATTATTTTTAATCAATTTCTTGAGATGTCTAACCACTATACTTATCTTCATAGCAGAACTTTATTTCATCTTAAATCGGATAATTTAAGAATATTTCAATTTTTAACTTTTTTAAATAATTTTGAAAGATTAAAAAGGTGTTACACACTCTATTCTTGAAGTCAAAAATACTGAGAAAATATGAAGATGGCTATCAGGGTTAGCCATTATGCAAACTTTTTTTTACTATTATGAAAATAAATTTTTTTAGCAACCATTATGGAAAGAAGTGAAAAAATTCTTATAAAATATGAAAAAGTAAATGTATAGAATCCGATAAATCTATGAGATCTTATATACACAGAGAGAATTTTATGGTAAATACTATCATCTGAGTATTGTAAAAAGCTCTAAAATACTTCAATAGTAATGAATACTACCTTTTCTTATTATAAATCTATATTATATATATATATATATTTTTTTTTTCACCCCGCTTTGC
>CAJNRD030001116.1:4337933-4374070 GCA_905319865.3 Cotesia congregata
TTACCGAATTTCATTATAATATAACACTTATTAAAATAATAAAATAAATAATGACTTTATTAGGTAGTAGCAGAGCAGACAAAACATCTCATAGGAAATGAGACAAATTTTGTATTTCAGAATCATTTAAATGTAATTATAAACATCATTTTACACTTTTTGTGATTACCAAAAAAAAATTTTTTTTCAAAGAAAAAAGTTTTATGTATGTTAATTATATATAAGCATATATAATTATATATGGGACTATATACTGTAACGTTCTGGAATTTTGGGTCTTCCAGATAACGACTTTCAATAATTTTAAAAATCCCAGGTTAGTCTCGTTAGGGAGTCGATAGACCCCAGGTGGGCCGCACAGATGATCTCTCTTACCATGATTTTTATTAATATGATTATTTTTAATTTTTTTTACTGATAGGAGCAGGGTGGAACAGCTAATAAGCGTTCGCCCCTATAGAAATATTAGGAAATAGGGTAGAACGCTAAGAAGCGCTCGCCCCTATTAGAAATAATTAGTCAAGATTAACATTATAATATAAAAATTTAATGATACGAACAAAATTAGATAGAAGCCGGTGGACAAGGTCCGAGCTCGAAGAGCTCTCCCGGTCGACTGACTTAGTTAATTATTTAATTATACAAAATGATCTGTGGCAGCCATTGTTGGGTTCAGGTTACACTTCGGGAACGTCGTCGAGGCCCGGATCCCATGCTGACGTGGGTATATTAACGTTTCGCGGGCCGCGATGACTTCTTATCGTCTAAAATTTCCGTTGGAATGTAATTCCGAGAAATTCGTTTATTACATTTAAAATAAATTATCGATTCATAATTCAAATCTTTTGCCAGAACGTCACATCGGTTACCAGCATTAATAGTCAATGTCAGATTACATGCATGCACGCGAGAATATTACAACATAAAAATAGTAATAGACCAATTTTAACAAGTGTTAATTCTTCAAGGTACAAAATGTATATCTGGAGAACATTTAAGTGTAACAGGTGGAGCATTGAATGACTGTCACGCTGAAGTAGTGGCACGCCGTTGTTTGTGTGAATACTTATATCAACAATTGAAACTTCATACAGAAAATCGTGGTGAAGAATCTATATTGGAAGAAAAAAATAAAAAAGGATTTAAACTAAAACAGGGTATACAATTCCATTTATATATAAATACAGCACCCTGTGGGGATGCTAGAATATTTTCGCCACACGAAGAAAATGAGTCTGTTGACAAACATCCTAATAGACGTGCTCGCGGGCAATTGAGAACAAAAATAGAATCCGGTGAAGGTACTATTCCTGTTAAAAGTAGCGAAGGAATTCAAACATGGGACGGTGTACTTATGGTAAATTTTTATATTTATTACAGTAATTAATAATGTACTCAGTGGAAACTTGATTATTAGAAGTATTATTTAAGAACTTTATGGGCTTATTATTAAATTGTAAATAGTTTAAATTTAACGAAAAAAAGAAATACAACTATGAATGATATAGATTTCTTACAAAAATTCAAATTATCAAGATTCCACTGTAGATATAAGGTCGCTGAAAAATGAGGTATCTAATTTTTTTTTTTTTTTTTTACAATCTTCAACATCTTTCCTCTTATAAAATCTGAATTGAAACTTTTTTTTAAAATTATTCAATAATCAAATTCTTTACCATTATTTAATTATACAACATGTTAATTTGGTTTTGCACACTACTAGCGTGAACGCTGGAGAGTGTTTTATTGTCAAATGATCATTTCACGAGAATTTTGCTGCGTAAAAATGTTTAAACTATTTTCAGTCGATAAAAATGAATAAAAAAAAAAAAAAAAAAAAAAAACTATGCAATCATACAGATAAATGATCAGTTATTATTTCTATCATAATTTGTAATAAATTTACAGACAGATATTTCATTTTTCAGCGCCCTCAACAATTGTGTTGTAGGGTTTTATGTTTTTTTTTTTATTTCTAAAAATTTTTGTTTTTATTAGGGACAAAGACTGCTGACGATGTCGTGTTCGGATAAAATAGCTCGATGGAACGTACTAGGTGTGCAAGGTGCATTACTCAGCCACTTCATCGAGCCTATTTACTTCCACAGCATCGTTCTCGGCAGCCTATTAAATCCTAGTCATATGTATCGCGCGGTGTGCGGCAGAATTGAAAATACAATTCAAGGATTGCCGCCACCGTATCGATTAAATAAACCACTTATGAGTTTAATTACGTCTTCCGAAGTTAGACAGCCGGGTAAGGCGCCTAATTACAGTGTCAATTGGACAACAGGTCAGTATTTATTATTCATTTTTACTTATTACTTATTACATATATCTATTAGTATTATTATTATTATTATTAGTTCATAAATTATAACGTAAGTTGAATTTAAAATTAAATAATTAATACTTACTGATATTTATTTATTACCTTCCAATTTAATTTGTTTTATTCTATAGGACAAACTGAAGCTGAAGTAATCAATTGCACAACGGGAAAAGATGAATTGGGGAAACCATCAAGAATCTCAAAACAGGGTCTATTTCGTATGTTTTTTAATTTATTGGGAAAGATAAGTACAATTGATGATATAGATCGTGATATATGCCATCAATACCTTGATGCTAAATCTACAGTTCAAGATTATTCGGTAATTGATAATTTAATGTTTCATATTTATTAAGTTTATAAGGATATTGTTATTACATGACTCATAATGCGAAAGCGTGGCATGAAAAAGTACTTTATCCTCCAGTAGCATTGAATTTAAACAAGATACTTGAACACAATTTTAATACATAATTAGACAACTCTTGATCAAAACAGTTTACCAAAATTCTATGCCTATACTAGCAACAAAATTAGACAATATTTTCGAGCCTTCTTGAATAGTACCTGATCAAATCTGCTTATTTCTTCTTTTTTTGATACTGAGGAATAAAGAATATTCTCGTTCAAGTCCTCCAAAAATCTTGGTCAAGTTTCTGCAGCAATTCTTTAACGATTCTCTAGCAAAAATGTTCCAAAAGAATCTTGGGTTAGAGTTTGAAATCTGCGTATAAATATTTGATCGAGAATCTTGATCCAGACTTCTACCAAGCTTTTTCCAAATTGTTGCTAAGATAGTTCTCATAAAGAATTGCTATCCTTTCCCCACACCTTATTTTTTCGTTCGCGCTAGAAATTTTTTTTAATTTATTAATAACTTTTTTCTGAATTCGAAGTCTAAACATGTTTTCGGCTTCGAAAAATAGAATCTTTGACTTCAAAAAACAATTTTACCAATTCCTCACTAGTTAGTCAATTAGTTCGTCTTTATATTATACGAATAAGTGGTTAAAAACTTTAAAGCAAACGGATACATTTCCAGTTTTCTAGACCTTTTTGTTCAGAACGTTATTTGAAATTTTATTCGTTTAGGAAAGGAATTTTTTTCTCAAAACTTACATTTTTTCTATTCACCTAAAATTCATAAATGAATTGAGAGCGCTCTTAGTTTTTCTCTAGAATTTGATATATTCGGTTAATTATGAGGTATGAAATAAATCTAGATAAATTGGTTAATTTTTATCACAACACGCCTGCACATAAAATCCAGAACAGTTACACGACATGCTCAGTTCTGTAAAGAAAATACCCTCCAGTATTAGAAATAAAAATTTCGTAAATTGTCGAAAATAATAAATTTTATTTTTCTCTAAGTAACTTTATAAATCAGTATTATAATTTATTTTCTATGAAAAATTAAATGAGCGTCATGAATCGTCCACTACCTATTGAATTTTTAAAGCTTTTGGTTAAATAGAAAAAAATTATCTTTTTTGAATTAAAAAAAAAAAAAAAAAAAAAACAAATTATTAGACAAAGTTTATTATATAATTATCGTATATTCTTAATTTATTAAATCTAGAAAAAAAATTTAGCAACTCTTCTGTATTTTTTAAACAATTTTCTTAACAACTTCAAACCTTGCACGTATATCATTTTAATGTTGTTTTTTTTTTGTTCGGTTTATTTAGCACGCAAAACGTCAATTAAAGGAAGCATTTGTGCGAGCACAGTTGGGCAATTGGGTGAAGAAACCAATTGAGCAAGACATGTTCGAAGTTGATATCTGACTAATTAATAATGACAACAGTGATAATTTCAGCGGAAATAATACTAACAACAGCAACAATAATAACAATAACAATACTTCTGACAACAACGGTAATAATCTACCGGCATTTAACTATACAGGTGATGATATTGATATTAATAATGAAAGGCCTCATAAATATTATCAGTATCAGTATTTAGCTCATAATGCAAACTAGATCGCACGTTCGGCGTGTCACGACACGGCAGAGTTTGGCGTTAGTAAAGCATTAATCGTAGGAACTCGCACTTAATTAGTTATTAATTAAAAATTAACCTTTTTCATGTTTTCTTAATTATATTTTCAAATATATGTTTTTACAGTGAAAAGATTATAAATTGTTTTAAAATTGTAAAAACTATTGTGAAATAGTGTTCTTTTAATCGTTTTAAATGAAATATTTTATGAATATTTCATAATGAAAAATTTTAAATCATATTCTTTCAACGTTAATCGAAAACAGTAAAAACATATAGCACCATTAGAACTTTATCAAACTATTGTTTAGCAATTGATAAATTAGAATTAAAATTTTTTAAATTTCATCACGATAAAAAATGAATTATAACTCGTAACAATAATAGCCATTAATATAAAATTCGCGTGAAAATTATATTAACATATCGTTTGTTCAATATGTATAGCAATTTACATAATAATTAGATATAATTAATTAATTAACTAGGTAACAATCTAATGAATAATCGTTTGCATTGTATCAAGCAGACATAGAATTAACTAAAAAGTTTTCTAGTAATCGGATTGTAAAGAATTAGGAATTAAAAATTTCAATATTTTAACTTTTAAAATAAACTTTCACTACTACTAAAATAAACAATTAAATAAATTTTAAAATTCATAGTTAATATATTGATAATTAATATTATAATACTGGATTACATTCATTAAAAAATAGAAGTGCATAGTTCGAACTTATTGTAATTCGTTCTCTTTTTAGGTAAAGCTCTATAAAATTTTATGTTTTGAAAAATCAATCAAAATATCTATTGCTTTAAAAACAAAGAGGTAAACTTAATTGCTGACATCGGTAATCTTTAACCCTTCAGTACCCATGCTATGAGATTTTTACTCATGCTCGGTTTCAATCTCAATTATTTATTTAACTTCAAATGGAAAGGCCACTTGAAAATTTTCTTATCTTTCTATAACTGTATATTCTTAAAATTTATCCAATAAAAACGTATTAAATTTGTTTAGAAATAACGAAAAAAAAAAAATAATTTTTGAAAGACATAAGATTTTTTTCTTATGGCGAGAGTATTAAAAGTGCTTAAAAATCGAGCTGTTCGGCTCCCTACGGCGAAGATCGGCTCTTTTGGGTAAGCGCTCGGCTAAAATATTTGTTTAGATCGTATGTTAATTAAATGTGAGATTTTTTCTCATGGCGAGAGTAAAGAAGGTGAATCGAATAACGTGGGTACTGAAGGGTTTGAGATGTTTGATCGGTAAAGCCGTTTAAAAGTTATTCCAAAAAAACCATGGTTCAAATGTGCACATTTGAAAAAATTTTATTTAACATATCTTAGAATCTACCGGTCTGAATCGGTCCAAATTGGATTAAAAATCTAAATTCGGTCAAGCCCTTTCAAATGGTGCCAACCGCGATTAAATCGGTCAAGCCGTTCAAAAGTTATGAGAGAGTTACATACATACACACACATGCATACATACGGAGATAGTGACATTTTACTTAGAATGATCGGAATCGCTTTCTAGGACCTCAAAACGTGGAGATCTGATGAAAATTCGACTATTGAAAATTCGGACCAAAATCAATAACTTCCCTTTTTTCGAAAATTTTCAATTTTCTTTACAGGAAATTAAAAAATTATCTCTGTCTGTTTTTCTCCCAAGAGAACCTTTTTGCTAAAAAGTTTTTCAAAATAAAAGTTTCATCAGAAAAAGAAAAAGTGTAAAATTGTATCATCAAATTATTTAGACAATTTAGTGTTATTTTGATTAATAGTTTTTTGTTATTGATTTATTTTTTCTTTGATTGCTTAATAAAATAAAATCATAAGTAAAGTTGCGGCACATTTTCGCTTAAATTGTTTTGACCAAAGTTATTAAAATCCGAGTTATTTTTCCGGTTGCTGTCGATACGAAAAAATAAAAAAATCTCTCAATCATTATTTAATAATATTTGACCTTTCTATTACGTTATAAGAGTTTTTGAAGAATATTTTTTACTTATAATCTTGATTTTGATAAAAATAAAATTACAAAGCTTACATAAGAAGGGAACGAATTGATGGAATCATTGATTACCAAAAAAATTACTTGGCTTAACTACATATTGTTTTCTATAAATATCAAATTTTAATAAGTCACTTACACTACCAAGTATCGTAGCATAATAATTATTAATAAACAAGGTATTCTATGCATAATTTGCTTATAATAACTGATGTATTTTATCAACGTATTGCATCACTTCAAGGCTGTGACCTCAAGTTGAAATTAAAAGAATCGAAATTTTTATAAATAATAGTTGAAAGTAGTAATGTTTTGTTTTTTTTTTTAATGAAATTTCTTTGCTGACGGATGTGAAATTTTCGAGCGTTACGAAAAATTATGATTGTCACTACTATGGCAACTGTTTTCATGATAATCGTTGCTATTATAATTATTACCACAGTAAATGTTGCCATAGTAACAATCATGGACTAATTGACTGATTCTGTAACGCTTATATTACATGACAACTATAATGAGGAAAAAATTTCACTTCTGTCGCGCGTGGCCTACACGCACAAGTTTTTGTTCAAGTTATTAGAAAAATAGAAGTAATAGTTATCTAGTTGTATTTTTAAAAATACTGTCGAAAATGCGTAACAAATTTACGAAAGTTTTTAACTTAGATTAGTTGACCAATTGATATTAATAATGATAATAATTAACTTCTGTGAATCTTAAGATCATTGCCTCACTATGCTCTACTTAGATGTACTTGATTAATTAATTATATTTAACAAAACTAAGAGTTTGTTGAGTAAAATAATTATAAATTATTTGTGGATTAACTCTGCCGTTAGTGATACACTGCCCGATGTCTATCCAGTTTTTGTATCATTGAGTTAATTTATTTATTTACTTTAGAAAACTATAACTGCATACAAGTATTATTTATGAAACAAATAATATGTCAACAATATTATTTGACTTAACGCAATACCAAACATTATTAATTAGTAAACAAATTATCAAGAATTAAAATGAAACCAACTTACAACTAAAATTAATTTTTATTTTTTTAACTATTTTATTTTAATTCAGAATTTTTGTGCCAATGTTAGTTTTGTTATTTAAAACAAAATTAAAATATTCTTTATTTTATAATTATGTATTTTTTTCGCTCAACGGTGAGTCGAAAAAGACAGTTGAGTCTCTACAACTTTTACTATGACGAGCTCATAGAATTAAATTAACTCATGGAATTAAAAATACAGAACACAAAAGTTGAAGACACTCAAGGATAATTTAATATTTAAGTTAAATCAATTGATAATTGTATTGTGAATAATATTAATTATCTTTACAATTGATAACTGACGAATAATAACTAAGAATATTTTTGACATTAACCCGTCATTATTTCCATTAAAAAATTTTTGCACATGCTTATATCGATACGCCAGAAAAAACATTTTTTGTGCTCAGTAGCTGTGAAATTTTTTCAAACTAAATGGTGTAATTTTAGAATTTTATTGTTTAGACATCCCCATATAATACATTCCTTGACCACGTTACAACTTTTTATTTTTTTAATCTTAAATTTTTCCAAATTTTTGTTTTAAAACAGAGAATAAGTAAAAGTTTTTTTTTTGGTAAAAAAGCGTTAAAATTATGTGAGATGGGTTAAAATCAGAAAATAAAAAACTTATTAATTGTTGAATAACATGAAAATAGTTCTTGCCTTTTTGAATTTGCTTCCATAATCAATCATTTTAATAACCACTACGAATCAATAATTAGTATTTAATATTCAATAATAAACAATGATAATAGTTAATTAAGTCATACAGTAAAATATTTCGATTTATATGCAGTAATTATAACTTAATTTTTTCATGTCACAAACAAAAAGCCTAAAACACAATCTTCGGAAGTAAATCAAAGTTTTACTGCAATTAGCGATTGATAAATCTAAAGAGTAGCCTTTCAATTCTTTCAACTACTTTCATTCAGAAAATAATGTAGAAATTATACAACTAATTATTAGTAATTGCGCACATGGTTATTGTTATTTATTAATTATCAATAGAATAAAGTAAAATAAGCAGCAAGTGAACAAAATTTGATCGAACAATTTGTAACTTATTTGAACAACTTTTATTTGTAAGTTATTGACTATAAAAAAATTAAATAATCTAAAAATTATTAATTGATTTATATTTCAGTGCTTTGGTACATCATTCATTTATTACATATTTTTTATTTTTTTATAAGTCAATAATTATCTTTATTATAAACTTATTCTCACAATCACTCAAACCATCTGTATAGAAAAAGTCATTTTGTTGTTATGATGTTATTAGTTTTTTAATTTAGGTTAGAGTTTACAACAATTACATCGTATTTAATCTTTTAGCTCATTATATTTGAGTATGGACGGTATTAAGCAAAAGCTCTAAAAAAAATTTTTAAACAAAAATAAACTAAGATAAAAAATAATTCAATTTAACTCGGTAGTTGGCTACGTATAGAGTAACTAATTTAGAAATTTATGAAACGTAATTACAAAGCAATAAATATTTTTTATTGAAAATTTTAACATTAAAATTGAAAGTGTTCTGTACAACAGTATTAATAAACAATAATTTTCTGGCATAGAATCTCTGTTTAATATTGTGATAACACGGGATAATGTGTTCGCTAAATTAAATGCTAATGTGCAGAGTACAATAATAATATAGCTAGTTATTGAACTAACATTTTTAATGGCGAATGTTTCTATTGAATATCTTACAACTATGATTGCATGTAGTGATTTCTTCCTTGTTAAAGATTTAGTATGTAAAATTGTAATATAACAAAATCAATACTATAACAAGTGTTATTAGTTTCAAAGGGTCATTCTGGTTCCAGTGCTCAAAAAAAAGCTAATATTTATTATGTTTTTTACACAAAAACTATTATAGATATTAATATTTATTTATTTATTATATAACAAACACTGAACCCAACAGCAAAGCCATTGACAGGATTCCTTAAATTATAGTTACAATTATTGGCATAGTAGAGTTCAATACAAATACAATGATTAAGAATACATCGATAAACTTATCATACACATTATTACAAATAATTCGCAGAAAGAATAGTACATAAAGTGCTTATATCGTGAATCAGCCAAACATCCAAGTTATTATCGGAGTTATATAATTTATTAAATGCATCCATCATACGATAAGTAGGAGCAGATGTGGCAAAGTTGGTGTTGGCTATTGGAAGATGAAAGGGTGGACCACATCTTAGCACTGGCACCTTGAACATTATTAGACTAAGAAGCCGTGCACAATCGATTTTGCCTTAAACTAAACGCGCTACAAACATGGCAGATGCACATAACCGACGATCTCGCAAAGAAAGTACACGGAACTTACGGCAGAGGTTGACATAGTCCGACCCAGGATCAGAATAAGCTCCGTCAGTCCTCCACGAGAGAAATTTAAAAAATTTCTTTTGTACTTTGTCAATTCTGTTAGAGTAAACATCATATATAAAAGACCATACAATCGAGGCATACTCTAAACGGGATCTGACTAAGGAATAGAAGATACTTTTTATTGTCTTTGTGGTATGTAAGTTGCGACTAGATCGTGTAACAAACCCTAACATCTTCCAAGAACCAGTCTCCATCTTATTAATATGAGGTTAAAAAGTGAGTTTGTTATCAAATGTAACGCCTAGGTCCGTGTGATAGATAACTCTTTTAACAGAAACTCCACCAATCTCATAATCAAACTGTATTGGAGACTTATTTCTACAATATGAAATTTATTCAACATAACAAATACATTCTTGAATAACACAATAAATATCTAAATTTATTATTTTTTTTTTTTTTTAATTTTTTATACGAACAAACGACGGGTGAACGGAGCTTCTCTAAAACATTGATATGTCGCTAACGTACATGATAACTTGATAACGGTTCATCTATAACACAAAAACCAAAATTATTTACCATCAGCTACGGAGATGAAGATTTATTGATAAATAACAAGATACCTGGCATAAAAAACAAAAAAAAAAAAACAAAAAAAAACTGAAAGATGAGTCTTTTTTTCACAGTTTTTAGTTCTAAAAAAGAGTGGAATCAGTAAAGAGTACCAAATATAAATAATGCTGTGAAGCGGGAAAGAATAGGAGTTACGGATAATTATTACGTGAAGCGTTCCAACATTCACCTAAATAATCATTTTGATTTGGTTGTAGCTGATGCAATAGACACTACTACGTAAAATATGAGGTTTAAATTTAATCAAGATCGGGTCAGTGCCCAAGTAACATGTGCTTGAGCAAGATTTTGGTGCCAGCGTCTTGAGCAAAACCCCTAGTTGCCTAGTGTCTTTTTCTACATATGGGTCTTGCTCAAGTTTATTTAAAAAGACATGGTTCAAGATTTATATGTAACTAGCTCAAGACATCTTGTGCAAGAATATGAGACAAGTCTAAAGCAAGGTGCATTGAAAAACTTTCTTACGCATTTTTTGTACCAGAAACTCACAACAAAGACTTACCCATGACTTGCTCAAGATTTGCTCAAGATCCGTAATTCTCAGAAATCCACTGATTCTATAGTAAATATAGGAGGGGTAGAATGATGCGAACGGTCATTCAAAAACATTTCATCTTGAGCAAATCTTGAGCAACTCTTGCACAAGTATATTTAGCATGCTTCTGGTGTCAGTCTTTCTCAAGACTTGAGCTATAATCTGGCCCAAAGTTCTTGTACAAGGCTTGTGAATTGAATTTGCTACAAGTATCTGGAGCAAGACCCATAGGTAGAAAAAGACACTAACAACTATCGAAATTGAGACCAGATTTGCTCAAGCCTTGAAAAAGTTTGCTATATGGGTGGTTCCGAGATGTAATGTACGTCAACCAGAAAATCATAATTCTGAGATAAACGCGTTTAAAATTTTTTTAATTGAAAAAAAAGTCTTACCTAAAGTCAAACAGCGATGCCGGGACCATACAAAATCTCTTTAGACTTTTCAAATTTTTATTTTCTCCCACTCGAACATCCACATAAACGTCGTAAAATAATATAGTTACAGTGGTTCGAACACTTAGAAATTTTAACACAATACATTTAGATATATGTACTTTCGAAGTTACAAACCAGAATGACTTTAATTTATTTAAAATTTTTTGTTTTATTTTTATCATTGAAATGTATTTTTTCAAAATTTAATGAATCGTATGCTTTAAATTGAAGAAATGTTAATTAAAATGAAATTAATGTTATAGAGTATATTTTAAGCAATTATAATTATTTTAATTAATGACAAAAGTTTATATTAGGTTCCATCTCTTTTTTGAGTGTACTATAATAAAATCTTGCCTTCTTTGATAAATTTAAGCTTTCGAATAATACCGTTCATAGAGTTGTAGATATTACCTTGCTGAAAAATTGTTAATCTAGTACTCTTGTCTGTAGAATTAAGACATAGGCTTTGTAAAAAATAATTTTCTTAATAAAAGAAAATGAAATCTGATGAAAGAAAGTATTTTTTTTCTTTAAAATTGTATCTGATTGTTATTATTTTTTTCTTAACCATTTATTCGATTTTTATTCCAAAAAATTCGTTATTAAACGCCAGCAAAATCATTCTCGGCCTCAATAACCAATTAAAATATCATACCAGTTTATAACTACATAAAATATTCCCCAAATTTAAAACTGGAAAATGCCTAGATGGTTGATTAAAATTTTCACTGTTCTAGTGAATCCTTTTTTTAACACACTAAAATTTTCTATTATGAAGAAAATTATTTTTCAAGTCGTAGATACCATATCACAACAATAATTTTAGATTTTATGTGAAAAAAATTTGAATATGCTTAACAATATGATAATGTTCTATCGAATTGACAATGTAATCAAGTACCAATTATAATTTTTAACTATTAATTCTGCGTTTATATTGTTGCAAACAGTATCTAACGTTCCAATTAATTAATTAATGTAAACGCTTGAAAATATCCTTTTTGAAAAATAGAAGCATACTTAATAATCTAATTAAGACATGACCAATAAATCAAATAAATTTTCAGTGTTGTCTAATACCACGAAAAACTGTTGTTGCCATTATCCATTAATGAAAGTAATAGCGCTATAGATTGTTTCAATAAAAATTTTGATTTAGTCAAAATATTAAAGAAAATTTTTGACACGTTTAAAAATAAAAAAAATTTTGAATTGATGTCACTGAAATCAATAAAAAATTTACAATTAGTGAATCTTTGTTAATTAAATAATAAAGCACTGCTCAACTGATCATAATAATAATAATTATTATTATTATTATTATTCACAATAAATTAAAGTATAAAAATGTCGAAAAATATTTGAAATTTAGAATTTTAGAATTTAGAGTTCTTCCATTTAAATTTTTGGAATAACTTGCGTATATTTAGCAATAATTATGTTGAATTAGGAGTTTGGTAATTGAAATCATAACGAATTAATAAATAAGTGATTAATTGGAAAAAAAAAACTAAAAAATTTGTAAAACAGCAAAAAAATTTATTGATATCGATGAAATTCACTGCTTACATTAATAATTATTAATTAATTTATTGTAAAAAATTGATGTTTGAAAAAATTATTGAATGAAATGAATTTAAAAACTGTAATCTAGGCAAAAAATCGCTGCTAGTAATATAAGCTTCGATAGTGCCTCTAGACGTACTTCGATTAATAAAAAGAAAAAAAAAATTATGAAAAAAAAAAAAGTTTAATAAAAAATAAAAAAACTTCACTTTGAAATTAATATGACTTAATTTTAAAGTAATAATAATTAAGTAATTATTAATAAAACGTTTTATTTACTAGTAAATATCAAATGAAATTATTATTTTTTATGTAGATTATATTTGTTGCAATTTTCACCTTTCCTTTCTCCTTTGTGTGATAATGTATGATGATTTAATTTACTCGTAAGTTCTTATAAATCACTTACATAAAAAATTAAAAGTTTTTATTGGTAAGAAAATTTTTGTCTCTTCGACAAATAATAATGATGAATATTTGTTCATTCCTAAATAGCGTCTAGGGTCAACCATTTTCCAAACTTTCTTCTTGAGTAACTTTAATATTATATTCCAAATTGAAAAAAAAAAAAAAAAAAAAATTAAGCGAAAAAATTTTTTTTTCATCTTAATTAATATTAATTGATGATTCTTTATTATAAGACTTTGAAGACTCAAAAAATAAAAGTTCAACTAATGGTTTGAAAATTTACACTGCTTAATTAAGAAAATGCTTTGAACTCAAGAAAAAGGTAATTGGAAGAAGTAGTTTCGGAAAAAATTCCAAAAAGAAATCCTCCAGTCATTAGTACTTTTCGCAATTTTTCGAAATAGTAACTTTTATTTTTATACTAATACATATTATAACACATCTCACCTTAAAAATATAACTTTTTTAGAGTAAAAGAAATTTATCAACGTTTGGTAATTTCGTGATAAAAATATTTATTATTCTAGACCATATTTATTACAAGCTTCTACAAATCTAAAATTTGTTTCAAGTAGGTATTATTAAGCATACTAAATGGAAAAAAATGAGCGCTGTAACAGGACTTTTCCTGTTCGAGCAGGATAACAAAATCCTGTTGCAGTAACTGAATTTTTCCTGTAGGAAATACAGGATAAAATTAAAAATTTTAAATAAGATTTATTTTTAGCAATTTTAGATTGGACAAAATCGGGAGTGAATTCGGAGTAAAAATTTTGATTTCTATTACTCCGAGTACCGGAGTGAGTAAATATAAATAATTTTTAATTAATTAAAACAAGTTTCATACAAACATTTTTTTCAGCAGGATTAAAAAGGTATTCAAGTTTGAAAAAATAATTAAATTTGTAATAAAATCAAATTTTGAAGATAAATTCGAATTTTGAAAAAATATTCGAACTTCAAAAAAATTTTAATTCTGAGCTCCCATAGAAAAATCTTGTTGCAGCACCATTGTATTTTTTTCCGTGTACAATATATTTGAAGCAGTTTTTACGGAAAAAAAACCTAAAAAATGGTTGTCCAAATTTGCAGGCCTTTCCAGGAACTCCGCTATTTTCATGGCTAAAAAATATCTTACTACAAAATTTTGAACTCCCTGAGCTCATCTATTTAACTTTTATACATCTTTGATCTCTTAATTTGAGTTCGAAATCTAGTATTTGTATTAGTAGAATACCATTAAACCATGACAAACTATTTTATTTGAATTAAAAATCAATTAATTGAATTTTATTTTTCTACTTTGAAAGCAGTTTCTTAAAAAAAAAAAAAAAAAAGCCACTCTATTCTATACCTCAAGAAGAGGTATAGAACTCAATTTTCGAGACTCAATTTTATTAGACAGTAAAAGTTTCTTTACCACCAGCCCGGGACTCGGCCAAGAAACTTCAAATACCACGATGTATACATGCATTATTCTTATTTCTGCGCATTTTAAAGGACCAAGATCTACAGATAATTTTCTCCTGTTTGACAACTGAATTAGCTAAATGTATTTTTTTTAATTTCCTGAAAGAATAACCAAAATTTCTATTAGTTTCCATGAGCTACACCTTTAAATTTTCTTCCGTAATCATGTGATTAAATTTATTTTGTTTATTTTCAACCGAGTACCGAGATATTTTCTGAGGTTCCGTTTCTGAGCTATAAAAATTTAATTACCAAGTATGTTAATTATTCTCTTGCAAATTTTTAAATTTTTGTTACTCTCAAACTTATATTTATTATTTAAAAAAATAATTTATGTAACAAAAAATTTTATTATTGTAATTTTTAAATAATGATATTTAAATCAATAAAAAGATAAAAATAATCGTTTATTACTTGTCTTGTTGTGATAGTTGCTTTATCTAGAAGTCTCATTGAGATCGCCGGTTGCCATGGAACCAGAAATAACCGTTAGTTAAGACGAGTATTACATACATACGCTGTTGTCTGTTACTCGGTATTTCATGTCTTTCATAAGACTCTCCATCGATTTTCATCATTGCAAATATTATTTTAAATAAGTAGTTCCACAATAATTTTTATAATAAACAGTCGTAAATCAAATAATCTAAACTGCTTCATTTTTAATTATTGTGAAGCTAAGAATCTAAAGACTTTCAAATTATTGAGCGGGTAAGTTTATCATTATTATATATTTATTACTGTTTAAAGATTATGCGAGCTCATTCTTATACGAGTAAACGGTTTTTTGTTAGTAAAAATACAGTTGTAACTTAAAATTGGTCATTAACGATAAACCATATCGTTTTTGTTACTTTTAAAATGATAATAAAATATCCAAGTAATTGTCTTCACAGTTTAAAGGCCAACGAATGATAAAAAACAATCTGTCAAAAACTGGGAATCGATCTAATAATTCTAGTTATGAGTACATAATATATTCTTCTGACCTAGAATAATTTTAAGGTAAAAGCACTAATTATTGACATCTTATTTTATTTCAGAATTTATTCAATTACATTATCAATAACAATTGTATACTTTAGAATAAAATCTTCAGAATTTAAAGACTTAATATTTGTGAAAAATATTAGTTCTTTTTTTTTTTTTTTTTTTTTTTTTCATAAATAAATGAAGTATTGAAAAATAAAAAACATTAGATATATAAATTCTATTTAATGGTTATCAATTTTTAAATAATGAATGTTAATAATTGGTCCTAAAAATTTAAGCTGGGTCATACTGACAGGTATAAATTTAAACAGCGCCGCAACCTTTTATTATTATTTTATAGATTTATTTTGAAAATATTTATTTTCTTGTTCAAGTCAGTTGAGTACATTAATGACTTATGGTTATTATGGACTTTAGTGTAAATAATTGGTAGATTATTACTAGTTAGATAATTGGTGTATCCGGGTGATTGAGTCCATCAGTTGAAATAAATGATTAAATTTGAGAAAATATCATAAAATTTTATGAATTTTCACGTTAAAAGACTAATTATACAATGTTAAAAAAATTGAACAAGAATTTTGAGCATGTTAAAAAAAAACGCCATTCGGCCACACCCGAAATGGAAGGTAGATTTCACTGATTGAAATTCTTGATAGAATGACGTATATATATATAAACTTTTGAACCAATGCTAATTTTGAGCTTTACTCGACTATATAAGAGATAAAATGACAAAATTCCGTGTGAATTCCGACACAAGGTCCAATGCAATAGATAGATTTCTACGAAATCTACCTAAAAGTACCTGGAAATTTCTCTAAAAGTGTAAATAATAAGCGTTTTTACTTAAATATCTAAAATTAAAGTTTTTGATGATGAGAAAATAAAACAACAAATTAACTTTAACAAAACTTAGTGATTAAAAATTGTTATAAATGTGAAAAAAAGTTTATCGTAATTTCTTTATCGCAATTTGAAGAACATTTTTTCATAATACGTTTTTGTATTTATATATGTATGTGTGATATAACGCGGTATGTTAGATAAATTGCACTGACAGTTCTCAACTGATTCTAATAAAATTGACTCTGACGGAGGCAAAAAAACTGCTCAATACTGCCTTAAAAAAATAATGAATTAAAAAGTGTTGGAAGTAACGAAATTTGAATTATTTTCAATGCTTCTGAATATTTTCAATATTTTTAAATTTCTTCTCTTTTGGAGAATTAACATTGTCGGTTGTTTTGAATTCTTCTTTCTAACCAGGGTATCATTTATTAATTATGTGATTTTTAATAGTAAAAAAATGTGTTTAAAGATGAAAATTAATTATGAAAGAATTAACGAATATCTGAATCAATTTTGGAAATAAATAGAATCAATAAAATTGAGAACTTTAACTGTTTAAAACATTTATTCATTTGTTTATAAAAATTATAATTCCATTAATTATAAAGAAATAACTTTTATCTTTGATTCGAATTGATAATTTTTTTTCTAATTCTTTTGTAAATCTAAAAATTTAGAAGAATATTTCAGAAACAAAAATTATATTTGATACAGAATATCAAATTGTTTGATTCGTTTTGTTTAAAAATTTGTTTCAAAAGCAAAAAAATGGAAAATTTTTCTTGAATTGTACTTTAACCTTTAATAACTTTTAAAAGAGTTATTTTATAGAAAAAAATTAATTAATAACACAATACAATTCTTGCATGATAAATTTTTTTCGATATTAAAATACGCGTGATGCAAAATTTATTGATGACATTATTTTTTTTTAACGCTCGTTTAACTAACTTGCTGTTGCAATACCTCAAATCGAAAATTTCTTAAAATATTCGTATCAATATTGATCTTATAAATCCACCTGTAATAACAAAAACAATTTTTTTTATAAAAAATTAAATCAATTGATTCGGTCGCTTAATGACATTATTAAATCATCGAATTTAGTTCGATTGTGAATTTTTAATGGTGCAAAATTGTTGGTTTTTCAAGTAATTTAAAAATTATTTTTCACAAAGTATAAGTGGATTTATAAATTGTTTTTTCCTTCATTTCAGATTAAATCATAAACGGTGTTGATAACATGGGATACTTAAAATCTCTTGCTACCTCATTTGTATGGGTTTGCACATTTTTAGCAATCATTACTTTTATCCCTGGATTGCCACCCAACGTCGACTTCACTGCCCATAAGTATAAAAGATTTTTAAGATCTTAATGTACAATGTTTTTAATTATTCAAAGTATTCTTTAATTTTCGTTATCTCTTCATTAGTCTGACGTTGCCAAAAAAAATTCCAAAGGAACTTCTGAATGAAAATCTAAACAAAGCGGAAAAACTTTATCAAGAAAAAGTACGTGGACCTGAATCTTTTGATTCTTATGATGGTATTTTATACTTCACAACAGCCAATGGTGCTGTTCATAAAATTATTGGTGATGAATTGAAAGAAGTTGTCAAGTTCAAAGAGACTTGTAGTAAGTATAAAATCTTACATAAAATAATTTCTGAAGGTAGATAAGGAACTAGGGTAAAGAAACCAAATATTGACCAAGCAGCATAACAACTTAATTTAATAAAATCAAGTATTTTTTGAGTTTATATTCAGTACGTAATTATCAATTTTTAATTATATACCTTAAATTATAATTTGCGTAAGCTCACAAACATATGCAGGTTGTTACATCGAAAAACAAAATAAGTTTGTGTGCAAATGTCAAAAAGTTATGAAAATTGGTCATTGAATGTGTTAAAATAATAAAATTAAATTAGAATAGCTAATAACATTGTTTCAAATTTGTATCAAAGAAATGTGGTCCCAAGGAGTTTACTCCAGGATCGAAGCAATTGCTTATTTAAATAAATAAATAAATACTTTAAATAAATAAATAAAAAAAAAAAAAGTTCAGTAAGCATAATATTACTGGTTAGTATTTGGAACACAGGCGGTCAGTATTTAGTAAGTAGTGCATATTCGGAGCAGTCGGCTATAAAGTAAATTATTAAAATTTAATGTTTATTATTATGTATTTTATAAACAAAAGTATTATAGTTTGTAACTTAAAACTATAAAAAAAGCATAGTACCCGTTTCAGCTCATCAACTCTTCCAACAAATCGCGTTAGTAATGCCAAAAGGGCGTATCTCAAAATATACGCCTTTTTGGCTTTGCAGCACCGAAAGGGCGTATAAAAAATTCTTTTTTCTCCAATCAAACAGAGAATGTATAAAAGTAAAAATCTGGTTGAAAAACACAAAAAAAAATTTTTTTCGACCTACGCCCTTTTGGCTTTAAGAAAAAAAAATTTTAAAGCCAAAAGTGCATATGTGAAAAAATCATCAAAGTAGCTTCTAAGAATCTCCAAACGTCGAGATCTGGTAAAAGTATGATTTTTGAAAATTGAACTGATAATACTATTATAGGCCATTTTTTTGAAATTCTCAATTTTTGTCAGGAGAAGCTAAAAATTTAATTTTAATTTTTTTCAGTGAATTTTCACAAAATAAGAAAAATTGAAAATTTTAAGAAATTGGGATATGTTAGTTTTCAGTCTCACTTCCAAAAATTAGTTTTTCGTTAGATCTCGACGTTTTAAGGTCCTCACAAGCTACTTTCGACTTTAAAATTTTTTTTCTTAAAACCAAAAGGGTGTATGTTGAAAAAAATGTTGCTTTGCGTTTTTTAACCAGATTTTTACTTTTATACAGTCCCTAATTGATTGGAGAGAAATAAAATTTTTCTATATACACTTTTGGCTCTACAAAGCCAAAAGGGCGTATATTTTGAGATACGCCCTTTTTGGCATTAGTAACGCGAAATTTAAAAGTAATGTATTTGTTTTCATTCTATCTAAACTGGTAAATATTTGGAGCTTTTACCCTATGCTACTTAGACATTTAAAGAACAAAAAATTTGTGAATGTTTTTGAAAAGTCATACTTTTGTACCCTTAGGAAAAAATCGAAATTTTTTCTTTGAGAAAACCATTGATTTTCGCAGCGGGAAGTTAAAAACAATTCACTTTATCTCAAAATATTATAAAAAAATTTTTATTTTAGAAAACAAGTTGGAAGAAGATTTGTGTAGCCACCCACTAGGTTTGAAATTCGATAAAAAAGGAACTCTGTACGTCGTCGACACATCTTATGGTATTTATAAAGTAGACGTGAAGAAAGGAAGTTATGAAAAAATTATCGACGCATCCCAGCCTATCGAAGGCAAGATACCAAAGACTCCTAATAGCGTTGACGTTGCTGAAAATGGTGATCTTTATTGGACTGATATGAGTTCTGATTATAAACTCAATGACGGAATATTCTCAACATTAAGTGATCCCAGTGGACGGTAAGTCTTTTTACTTCACTGAAAAAAAAAAAAGTTGATTTTTGTTAGAAACAGACTCAATGTATTTGCATTTCAGGTTAATATATTTCGATGCAAAAACAAAGAAAAACAAAGTTCTATTAGATAATCTGGGATGCGCTAATGGTGTAAAACTCAGCGACGATGAAAGTTTTGTACTTGTTAATGAACTGGTAATGTCGCGAGTAGTTAAGTATCATCTGAAGGGACCAAAAACTGGACAAAGTGAAATCTTAGTTGAGGGCTTACCAGGATTTCCCGATAACATTCATTCAGATAACCACGGAAATTTCCTAATAAGTATAGTTGTTATCGCAGATGAAGAAAACCCCCAACTTGTTCAATCTCTGTTACCTCACCCGAATGTCCGCAAAATGTGTGTCCGGTTTTTATCTTTATTGGAACTTCCATTCAAATTATTCGACAAAGTTTATCCGAATGATTATTGCAAGCGAATTCATTATTGGATCGGATCATTCCAAAACTCTCCAATGGTAGTTCCGACGGACGCCATTGTCCTGAGAATTGACGCTAATGGAAAAATTCTCAATGCGATGGCAACTAGCAATAGTGAGATTTCCAGTATAAGTTCTGCTTTTTTCTTGAATGATTATATGTGGCTTGGAAGTCCATTTAATGATTATCTAGCCAGAATTCATATCGATGAAATATTACCCGAGCTAAAAAATAAGTTTGATAAGAAACCTTCCCAAAAGTCTAACACGCAACAAGTAAAACCAGATTCAAAAAAAGAATCAAAAGTCAAGGTAGAATTATAGAATTCTAAAAAATGATATTAAAAAGTTGAATTGTGAGGATGGAATCTGAAAAAGATGATGCGATTATTTTAGTTTAAATTAAATGACCTTATTTTATAAATTTAGACAGCTGCCCCATTTCGAAACACAATAATTTGACATTCTTAGATATTTTAAAATTTGCTTTACAGTCAAGTCGCGTTATGAGCCCTCCTTGTGTCTCTCTCTTATTAACGCGAGTCTGGGTTAAAAAACAAAGAAAACAAGCCGGACTCATAACGCGATTCGACTGTATATAAAAAAAATTAAATGAAAAGAAATTCGATTTACTCATAGAAGGTGTATTAACAAAAACATTAGTAAGAAAAAAAACATCAGATTGTTAATTTGAGGTACAAAAAAATCTAACAATACCGAAAAAAAACAGGTCTAAAAATTTTTTAGTTAAATTTTGTGTTTTGAAATGGAACAGCCGTCATGTTTACGTTAGATTTATTATTTGTTATTTATAATAATTCAATAATATATATAAAATATATAGATGTGAATGTTAGCTATGGATGATAATAGTTGAATAAAGTACTAATGTATGTATTTATGCATAATACATGTCAGGAAAAATTTTTTAGATCTACTTACATCTTATTAAAAATGAGTAAATATGTTTTTCATAAAAATGTACCGCCTGTTGACAATATCTGAGGACAATACATTTAATTGTGTTGAAAGGCTATCTGAGGTGTCATTTGGTATTTGGATTGCTTGCATCAGGCACACGAGTGCCTAAACTCTCTTAGCAGCTTAGAATGAATTATTTTGTAAGGAGACGATTTAGCGATCATGGGCCCTCTTCCGGATGTTTTTAAACACTAAATTAGATCAAAAAATTATAAATGGACATACATGACTATGGCCATATACCACAGTAAAAAATATTGTATTAGTGTAGAATACGGTCTGTGTTAAAAATTTTTTGTGTTAAAACAACAAGGCTTGTTACTTTGTTGTTGGATTTCAACATAAATTTTGTGTCGATTGTATTTAATACAAAAATTATGTTGGTTTTACACAAAATTTTCTACTGTGGCATATAAGAAAAATTTTTCATCCGTATATACACAATGAAAAAAAAATTAACTTGAATCAAGGGAAAATTCTTGAATTAAGAAAATAATTTTGAAGAATTTAATTGTCTTGAATCAAGACGGAAAATTCTTGAATGAAGTAAAATTTACTTAAACCAAAAAAAATTTCATCGTTTAAGAATTTTTCTACTCAAATCAAGAAATTAAAATTCTTCAAAGTCATTTACTTTTGATTCATATTAATTTTTTTTCTGTGTAATAGTTAAAATCGGTTCTTTAGACTCTGGGTAATATTGGATCAAGATATTACTAACTTGTTTCTAAAGTGCCGCTCAAGCTATAAAAATTCTCTGTTTTCTGCTACTTTTTATCCAATAAAAAAAATCTGAAATATCTCTGACACTGCAGTCCTTGTCAAGAAAAATAATTTAAAATGATTCAATCTATGCAAAGTGTATATCTATATCTATATAGAAGTCAACTCAAATCTTTTTAAATTGTTTCAAATTGCTTTTAACTATTTAAAATAGTTTTTCTTAGTAAAGGAGGTCATTCTTGGAACTTACCGCTATACCCGCATGGAAAAATATATATGCGAAAAATATATGCAAATATATATTTTCACATATATTTTTTTTGCGCTAAATATATGCGTAGATATATGTTCACATATATGCGTAGATATATGTTCACATATATGCGTGCATATATGTTTACATATATGTGCGCATATAAGTGTCTAGAGATACACGGAAAAAAACTTAACTTGAATCGAGAAAGTTAAATTTTTCAAAATTTAACTTTCTTGATTTGAGTAAAAAAATTCTCAAACTTAGAATTTTTTTTTCAGTGTATGCTTACATATATGTCTATATATATGTAAGCATATATGTCAGCATCTATGTGAAAAATATATGTTGGCATATTTTTTTTTTTGCGTAAATATATGCGGCATATATATTATATATGCGACATATATTTTTGACATATATATTTCTCCATGCGGGTATTCAGACTCAAAACGTTGTCGTATTGGAAAGCTTTCTATTCTTCGAGCTCAAAAATTGAACTTTTATTCATTTTCGAATTCAGAGTCCTCAAAAATTTAGTAGTAATAATAATGGTGATGCATTTTTTTGTAAATTTTGAATTGCAATATCTCTCGAACAAAAAGATTTCATGCTATTTTGAATGAAGAAACTAGTTATCCATCCTCGAATATAAAGTTCTTCGAAACGAAAAAACGAAATTATTATTAGTTTTTTAGAATTTTTGTTGGATAAATAATACAATTGTATCAATTAGATATTCTTGAACATATGCTTGAATTAAGTGAAAATAATTATTGACTAAAGATTTCAGTCTGTTAAGTTAAGATGACGAGATTCAAGACAAAAGACTTTTGAAGTCTGACAATCAGTTTTCTTAAAACTAATAAATTTGTTGGATCAACTTTATTTTCCTTGAATCAAGATAGTTTTCTATTAAAGTAAAAAAATATCGCACTCACATTATCAACTAAAAATAGAAACTATAGGAAATTTAGAAACATAAACCTAGCGGATCCGTATACACTGTGTATACTCGGAGTAAATTCGGTGTAAACTTGGTGTGATCGGTGTAAACTTGGTGTGATGTATACTGGGGGGATACGGTGGGTATATTTGGTATTTTTCGAATAAACACTAAGTATAGATAAAAAATACACTCAATATACTCGGTGTGAATTCGAATCATATACCACAAGTTTACACTGAGTATACATCAAAAAAATTTTCTATCTCCAGACAGTGACAAAGTTGTCAGAGTTGTCAGTGAGGAAATTTTTTTCGAATAAAGAAAGTAGGTATGAATCGTCCGAAAAGGACCTGAAACGAACGAATAACAAAATCAGATGAACGTTTCTTGGTGTATTACTTTCAATGCGTATACTGTAAAAAATTTTTTAAGTCCATTAAGGTAAAAGTCCCTATTATGAGACGATGTCCCCATTTATGATACACTACATAAAAATACTATTTTATAAAAAAAACACACCGCTAGCATACCAAAAGTATAATAAATATATTATTTCATCTATTCCAAAAGCAATTTTCGACTTTGGTTGTTAATTGATTCCATACTGTTTTTTAAAAATATTTATTAAAGTGCGAGGTTTGTTATCTGTGCTCAAAGCCACGACCGAGAATAGTAAAACGACAACGGCTACCTAGTTTTTTATATTAGTGTAATTTCATTGTGTCTTCTACTTTTATATTAAATTGTATATCAATTGAAAGCTGATGAGTAATAGACTTTATTTCTAGTAATACACATTTATGCGTTTTTTTTTATTACAATATTTTAAATATGAGTGTCTCACAATACCTACACTTATTTACGTGAATGCCCCGGTTTATGAGACACTTTTCTCGGTATATCGTGTAATATGGACATATGTTTTTCGGCTTGTCCCGACTAAGTGAGACAGTGTACATTTATAAGATTTTATATTGCTAATATGTGATATTAATTATAAAAATAGTATAATTATATGTTATAAAATATTGGCTACTATTAAACCTCAAATATTTTTCTAAAAGTAAGTAAAAATTTCAAACCCTGGGACTTTGAAATTTTTTTAAGGTATAAACAGGGAATAAGTCATACACTGGAACATGGTGTCTTAATGTCAATAAATTTATCAGTTTCTGGCAGTTTGTAGCCCATTGTTATTGATAAATTAAAAAAAATTTTTTGATTCAACACTTAGAAAAATTTCTAACTCGGGGACTTTAAAAAAATTTTCGGTGTATACGCGGCGTATACTTAAGATGAATTCGACACGTATACACTATGTATACTTGGTGTATACTGAGCATAAACCGATCCGCTAGGGAAGTGAATTAAACAAAATTAGTTACCCAATTCAAAACAATAATTTGTTTCACAAGCGAGATCTACTTCTGAGAAAAATATCTGATAAAATCGAAATTATCTACAGTATTTATAGCGTAATATTTCAAAAAGTTAAGAAATTTGTTGCTTCAAATACTTTATCAAAGATATCTGAACGATTGCACCGATTTAAATGTCACTTGCAATATTTGATGTCGTTTTTTGCACGATAAATGTGATTCAATTTTGGAAAACGGTTACTCGAAGAAATTCAGTTATCTAAAGAAAATTATCATGTATATTTTATCATGCAGCATCGATGACATATAGAGTAAATATTAACACTCACACAATTGTTTTTCTTAAGTGGTAGCTTTTAGCGGTGGAAAAAACTTTAAAACGTCAATATATTTTTAAAATAAAGAACAGGATCTCAGATCATTAGCGTAGAAATTCATTGCATTGGTATTTTTACACAGAATAAAATATTATGTTTCTTCAAGTAAATTTGACTTGAACGAGTGTAACTCAAAAATGTACAGTCATTGAGTCGTGTAGATATATACTATGGTAGCTTATAAATAATTATACCTACATTAATTTATAATGAAAAATAAATAAAAAATTAAATATGTATGTTAACAGGAACTAAAACACGCAAGGAATTTTTATCACCGTCCAACAAGATAAATAAAATAGACTAATATCTACTGGCATTTCACTTGTTCGATACTTTAAAATATAAACTGACACTTCTCATTTCACTGATAACGCTGATAACGCAAAAGTGTTTCACGCTTATTATCTTCATGCTCTTCAGTTTCTATTACAGTTTCGTCTATACCCGGAAAAAATACATAATTGTTTACCCTTTGTGGTTGTGGCGACACAGTTTAATATTTATGATCATATATTGAATGATGTACAGTCTAAATTTTTTTATCTGTACGCAATATTTGGACGGTGAAAATCCTTATTTAGATAAAAATTTATAAACGGTTGACTCTGCAGATCATCTTAAAATTGTTCGCTATTTTTGAGTTCAAAACGCTTCAAGTTTTCCAAGGGTGAAAATATAGTTTTTTTTTTTTCATTTTTAACCTAATCAAGCTGAGAAACTTTTAGTTTCAGGAAAAAGTAATTTTAGAAAAATAACATTTTATAAATTTCTGAAAAGTATCATTATTATTTATTTATTGAGTACAGTCTTTACATATAAACTTTGTTACATTCCCATCCCCAAATTTAGTCAAACTTACATTAGTCTCTTGATGTTTATATATGAGTCAAATTTTTAATACGTACTTTATCACTTTAATTGTCATTGCTCTTTTTTTTTCTTTTTCTTTTTCCCTTCCTCCGGTTCAGCTCCAGTCTCGCCAAATTTGATTCGGTCTACGATCTTTTGGAAGTAAATGTATTTAGACTTCTTTGATTGGCGGGCCTCTTAGCAGGTCTTTCGTAGTGTCACAAATCTTTC
This sequence comes from Cotesia congregata, assembly GCA_905319865.3. Classification (NCBI taxonomy): domain Eukaryota; kingdom Metazoa; phylum Arthropoda; class Insecta; order Hymenoptera; family Braconidae; genus Cotesia; species Cotesia congregata. Next base: position 4,364,328 of record CAJNRD030001116.1, read on the forward strand.
GCAAATCCTTAGCAGGTCTTTCGCTGTTGTCACAAATCTTTATAACGTCCTTGCAGATTAGGAGATATGTCAGCATCTTTGCTTCACCCTTGCAACGTCTGCAAATCCAGTGTTTGATGAATCCTTGTCGAAAATCTTCGATTTACTTAGCGGGAAGTTAAAAAGGTTTTCTTTCAATAATTTCGCGCGTTATAATATTAAATTTAAAATGTTCATATCAAATATGAACATTTTTAATAAAAAAAAAAAAACACTGAAACTACATATTTTGATGTTTTTCACTTTTCAAAGCTTTTAAATATACGAACTTTTGATTTGAAAAAAATCAACCTGAGGTACATTTTTTAGGAAATTTTATGCTCTAAAAGAATCTGCGATGTAAAAAATTTTATCTTAAACGGTTAAAAAGTTATGGTATTTTTAATGAAAAAAGATTTTTTTACGTGTTATTTAAATGGCAACCTTCAATTGCTCACTGACATATTTTAAAACTTAGCTAAAAATCCTGCCTTGCAAGGAAATTTTTCCTCGGTATTTAGGTTCATTTTAACTCATAAATTCGATGGATTAATTTTTTTTGGCTCACCCTACTGTATACACACGCCCGAATCACCTTAGATCTTTTCTCGATGGCATTTACCTTTATCTTAAACTTGTCTTAGTTATTTATGTAAAGAATACAAGGCTTCCAGTTCATATGCTATTCATTCGCTAGCATATCTAATATAATTATCATCAACTACTCAGATTCCAATCTCACTCAATATTGTATTTAATTAAAATTTTTTTATATCAACGATCATCTCTTTCTTCACATTGTTTCATTGTATGTGAATTGACATCTATTACATACGAATAAACATAGACTTATTTTTTTTTTAATTTTTACTAAATTTAAATAACAATTTTATTAATAATATTCGATATAATTTAATTAGTATATAAATTTTTATGGATAACATAGTTATAAACTTCTGGCTCTATATATTTTTCATCCACTGTTTGCAGTAAAATGATAACATAAGTTAGTGCCGTTTTAAAAACCTACAGAAAAAACAGTTCTTCAATATATATTTATAATTAGAAAAAAAGTAATAAAATTTTCATACCGATGTCAGAAAACTGTTGTCGAGAGGTATGAGGCGGTAAGCGCTGAAATCTATATTTTTATGCAACAATTCCGTGGACAATTCTTCTATCTAAGAAATAACCGAATAATTAACTACTAAAATATTAATTATAAATAATACTGAAAAAAAAAATATCAGAAGCTTATCAAATTTGACTTTTGTTAAGTATTTTTTATAAGAAAGAAATTTTTATAAGAACATGAAGAAAAGTTTTTACTACTAGTACGTTTTCACTCAGTGCAATAGATACAAAAGTACTTGATATTTTATATTCATATGATTCGAATATTAAGCTGCGAGTTTTTATATTATTATATGTGTCCTTTTAATCTGCAATCAAAATAAAAAAATTTATACAAATTTATGTAATTATACTCTCCTGTAAAAAAAATTTTCTGATATAGCCTGATATGTCCATATTTAATTTTCGACCAAAGAGTATGTTCAGAATCTACGACAGAGAGCGCATGATCGCTGAATCGTCTCCTTACAAGAGATATTGATTTTCAGAGTAAATATAATTTGTATGTAATCTTTTAAGAAGATTATTTAACACTAGCAGTCCGCCCCAGCTTCGCACGGATATTTAACAAAAATTTCAAAGTTAATTATAATATAATATGTTCCCCGGGGATAGTGTAGCTTCCCAACAGTGAAAGAATTTTTCAAATCAGTTCAGTAGTTTCGGAACCTATTCAATTCAAACAAACAAACAAACAATCAAATCTCTTTCCTCTTTATAATATTATAGTATAGAGTATAGATTAGTTTTCAATAAAACCCACGAATAAGCCAATTTTTGTTTCATAAAACATGTCAATTAACGTACGGGTTTCTAGAACAAATTGTAATAAATAATTTTCATATCTGACGATACCAGAAAATTTTTTCACGGGTCATTACGGATTATTATTATTATTATTAATAATTATCATCAATGGTTAATAATAATATACACTTTGAATAGTTTAAATTTACACCAATTTTTGCGCAATGGAATTTTCTCATTTTATAAATAAAATTTTATGACAATCTATTCATCCCTTCGTAAATTGCTGCTTATAAGACAATTATTTGAATAGCATGTCTATAGGATTTAATACAAGAACATTTCCCTTATAATACTTCTAGATTCTATAAGAACTGGAATTTTTTAAAATTGTTTAAACTAATAAGAAACAATCTATCAATAAAGCATAAAGAAAATTTTTCAGTTAAAATGTAATTATAACTAGAATGTTAAATTCTGTTATTGTTTGAAACACTGTATTGTTATTTTATATCTAATATAAATCTTTATTATTCGAACTTCACGATTCTTATCTCCATATTCACTGACGTCACACAGTTTGTTAATACAACAGTCGGATAAATACATGCCAGCAATATTATACTCCAATTGAAACACTAAAAAAAATTTGATATCACGTCTTTTTTAAATTCCAATGTTAACGAATACGCTGAATACACTATTTCAAAGCAATAATACCCAATGGCAATATAAATGAGCAAAGAATAAAATTGTGAAATTTCAGATAAAATCGTATTCAAATTAGAGTATGCTTTTTTTACAAGAGTTACGCGCTTTAAAGTCATTTCTATATCAGACATATCTAAAACTTGGAAAAATGAATGATGACATTTAAATTTAACTTTTGAATCCGAATGTAATAAGAGCGCTTCATTCAAAATTTTGTATTTTTTCCTGATGAACATGAGGGCCATGATCCTTATGTTCATCAGGAAAAAATACAAAATTTTGAATGAAGCGCTCACATTAAGATGATCCTCTCCACAATCCTTTCTCAATCCTTTCCTACCAAAATATCCTGTTACGTGAATGTTGGAACGCTTCACGTAATAATTATCCGTAACTCCTATTTTTTCCCGCTTCACAGACACTACGTGTGCCATGATGCACATTGAATTGTAAAACTCCTTATTACCAATTTTGGAAAAACGAACGTCATAATATTCATCACCCAATTATTTTTCCATACCAGATATTCACTTAATATGTGCGCTAAACAAACGAACATAAATCCGATGAATATTAAAATTTGGTCATATATTCCACTGTAATACGTACTGACATCGTTCAATTTTTCAACGATTTCACTTTCAAAGCGCAATAGTTTGTTAAGAATATTTACTATTATTTTCTGCCGGATGTTGAATAAAATAATTATCATAATTTGTGCAAACTGCACCGTGAAAGCAAAAAATATGTCAAAACTATTCTGCATGTAACTCATATTTTCCATTTCTTCATTATATCTTATCCAAAAATAATAGAATTCAAAAGGAATCACTGTCAAATATCCGATGAGACCATAAGCTCTTGCGCTGTTGGAACGTATGAATTTGACACTGTGTTGGGTCTTATTGTTTCTAATCACTATCGATGACTTGAAAGAAAAAGTTGCTAATCCCAATGCTCTATACATCAGAGTAGTTAAGTGAAGTAATGAAACGTTTGATCTCGAATATTCATTAGAGGTTGCCAATGTAAGATCGCTTGACTCCTACCCACTGTACCCCATCAACTAAGAGATTATCCAAGTGTCATCCAGGACAGCGAGCGTTCCCCCATCCGCTCGGGGAGACGCGCCGGTAGCAGTATCTCTTCTGCCCGAGTGTGTGTGTGTGTGTGTGTGTGTGTGTGTGTGTGTGTGTGTGTGTGTGTGTGTGTGTGTGTGTGTGTGTGTGTGTGTGTGTGTAAGTATGTAAACCTCTCATAACTTTTGAATGGCTCGACTGATTCGATCGCGGTTGGCGCCATTCGAAAGGGCTTGTCCAAACTTAAATTTTGGATACAATTGGGATCGATTCGGACCGATAGATTTCGAAAAATCTAAAAAAAACTGTAAAAAAAAATTTTTTTCAAAAGTGGTTTTTTTGGAATATCTTTCGAACGGCTTTATCGATCAACTTTAAAAACTAATCAGCTCTTAACCTTAAAGAACCACTTCGATCGCCGCTAATCTGGTCAAAATCGGTTGATTCGTTCGAGAGATATCGTGCAGGAAAAAAAAACCCGAAAAAGTGTTTTTTCGTAATTACTCCGAAATTTCTCGTTTGATCAATTCAAACTTAAAGATTTTTCAGAAGGCTTAAAAAACTGCGTCGAATGCTGCCTACCGCGTGAAAATCGGTTCATTCATTCAAAAGTTATTGCGGTTTGAAAACTCAAAAAATAGTGTTTTATCAACCTTCTATCAAACTTTTGAGCTTGAAGAGTTCAAAAGCATAGAAAAGTTATCTTTTTGAGCTCGGAGAGCTCAAAACGACCTATAAATTTTATTTTTGAACTCGAAGAGCTTAAAATCGTCGTAAATGCAATATTAAGCACCCAGGTATGGAATTAGCGGGAAGTTGCAGGGATGACCTTCAGGGTCAACCGTTTTCCTAATTTTTTTTTTTATTTTCTTAACACAATCAAAGCAAATTGGTGAATGTTATATATTTTCAAAAGATAGAAGTGGAAAGAAAATGAGAATTTTATTCATTTTACACTTCAGGCACCGAGATAAAAATTTTTTGGATTATTACAATTTGTCAACCGGAATTGATGGAGATTATCGATCTGGAATTATTAATCAACACATGTACATGCAATTTCAACTAATGTCTTGAACTATCAGATAATAAATACTGAAAATTATTTATAATGACAATGAACACATAATATTAAGGTGTAATTATTTTTTTAATTTGTTACTCAATGATTATTTTACCTTTTTACATCATGACAATTAAAGCTTAAACTTAATTGCTAATTGATATGTATCGATCGTTCGCTAGGTGTTTATGTATTTTTTAGATACTTTTAATAATCACACGTGAGTTAAAATCAAAATTTTTTTCAACATTTGATAAATAAATTGTGGATTTAAAGGTATTTCAGCAAATTTTATGGACAAAAATGAATTAAATTTAATTCAACCATAATTTGAAAATCTTCACATGAAAAAAAATTGTTTACAGCATGTTTTTCTTCAATTATCGATAGAATTAAAAAAATTTTATTGCTTATAACTGTCCAATCACTGGACACAATTTCGTACATTCGTAATTTCGAAAAAAGATTATTGCTATTAAGCTACAAAAAAACTAATTCAACATCGGAAGTGAGAATTCGTCTGATGAGGCACGGGGCACGGGTCTATGCATACAGTACACCCGTGCAGATATTTAAACACACCGTAATTACAAAAAAATATTTAAAAAGATTAACTTTCTAGTAAGAATTTTATATATTGAAGTGAAATTTCTCTGCTGACGTAAATAAAATTTTTAAGAGTTACGAATAATTAAAATTGCAACAGTAACCTTAGCAACTGTTACTATAAAAACGGTTATCATTTCAATATTTATTATGGCCGTAGTTAGCATAGTAACGGTGACCATTGCGAGAGTTAATCTTTTTAAACACTTTTTAGTAGTAAAGATGGCAATAATTAATGCGCTTAATGAAATTATGTGATTTATAAAACAAAATTTTTAACTTTATTTTCATTTAAAACTCTTCCTCAAAAAACATTCGTCAGTCATTAAACACTTTTAAAAAACTATACCTAATTAAAAAATGTGACCAACAATCTTGATTTCTCATAAGAAGTAGCAATTAACTGTTGATTTTTATTTCAATTTCAATCAAATTTTAAATATTGTAAACTTTAAACAACATAATTAAACACATGTGATTCATACGAGTGAAAAACGACAATAAAAACATCTAGCTTTACATTTTGTAATAATTTAAATAAAAATTTTTCCGAAAAATAGCCTCAACTCGCTCGATTTATTTATCTTTACAGCGTCGAGTGATTATAACAGTTTAATATATTAACTTTAACAAACAATTAATATTTTTCCCAAGAAATTATAATTTATACTTCAATAAGACCAAATTGCAACAAAAATACATGATTTTTTTATTATTCAAAAAATTTTTTCAATTTTAGATTTTATTTATTATGGTTTAAAAATTGTCTTTAATCCATTAAAACAATCAATTTTACAACAATTATGAAAAGAAATAAAAATAAATGTTATTGAATGATATATTTGTTATTGATATCTTGAATTTTTTGTGCCTTTAGAAGTGCGAAGGCTCCTTTTTACTCACTCATCACCCTCAATAATTTACATAATTAATATAATTTATAATAACAGTCAATTAACAAATAATTAACAAACTTTTTTTTAAATCAGAAACAGCTCATTAATATTGATATCTAATTACTATTAATACGTCATTTATAATATACATAATATATATATTTATAATTATAATATTATTATTTTTTAATAATAATTTAGTTATTAAGTACAATAATTAATAATCAGTTTTTATTGTTTACCCTTAAATGGATTATTTAGTAATCAATAATTTGTAGGCGTAATGTTGTAAGGATTATCCAATTCGTTTTTTTACTTTTTTCTATTAATCTGTTCTTTTATTATCTTTCTTCTTCTTTATTATAAATTTTTACTTTTATGTTATATCTTTTATTATTGTTATTTACAATCACGCTTTTATGATATTTTTTTAACTCAAAACTAATAATAAATTGGCAAATATAGTCATTTTTTTTAAACTTATTAATCGTTTTTATGTTCCATATTCATTGATATTCATCGAAAAAATTAGAAATTAAATTTTTTGAACAAAAAATTTTTTCCGATAATTTACAAATCTCTTATTGGTCTACACCAAAATCACGCAAAAAATCGACTATTTTCTTTCAAGTTAGTTAATCGACTAAAAAATAAATAAAATTTAGTCGAATCGAATTTTTTAAAATAAATATTTTAGTTTCAACTATTTTTCTATTGAGAATAAAAAAAATTTTCGGTATTTTTGCGCCATCTTAGTGATTAGTGAATCAATACTTTTTTACATAACCGAGTTCAAAAAAATTCAATTTAACGCAGATTAAGTATAACTTTCATTGATTCAATTAACTACAATGGATAATCATGAACAACTTTTCTGTGAATTAAGTAATTCAAACTTTCATCAGTAACGTTGACTTATTACTGTGTTATAAATAATAAATTAATTTCATTTTTCCTTTATTTTTTTGTATTATTTCACAATACGGATGGCATTTCTTCGTTAGATTCGTTATTATATGGACTATTACAATGTACTCAGTTGATACTTTGTTTAATTAAATTAAAAAATGAAAAAATGTGTGAAACTATAAAAATTAGTCCCTTCCATCGATTTATTTCTTCTATTATTTATTCACTTAATCATTTATGTAACTTTGTTTTTAATAATGGAGTTATAAAAACTCTATTTTTATTAAAAAAATGAATTGGATTTAACTAATCATTGAACAGTTAAAATTTTTTCGAATAGTAATAATTTTAATGGAATAAAATTTTTTTTTTGTTAATAAAATAGTTCAAGTAACAATATAATGTAACTATAAATTCTATTTTGTTGTTGATAAATTTTTTAAAACCATTTTTATAAATTATGATGATTACCATTCGTAATCGTGTTGGTGAAATGGATTAGTACATGGTTGCTGAACATGGTGGTGAGATGTAATTGCTGATGGTTTTATTACATCCAACTCATTACCTACTACTTCACTGTAAATCTGTAAGAATAAGTAAAAATATTGTTTATTATAATAATATTTAAATGTATTTTTTTATTTACAAAAATTACTTTTTAAAAGATGAAAGGATTTTGATAAGTTTTAATAAAAAAAAATTGGGAAATCCAGAATAGCATACTGCTAATGTGTTACAATAGACAACAAATAAAAAATATTAATCATCATTAACGATAAGAAAAAAAATGAACGTGCAATTCTACGTTGATAAATATTAGTTTAATTTTAAAAAATAAATCTATATAAATATAAATAAATAAATAAATCTATATATAATATATACAGTCATCGTCATTGATTCATAACAGTTGGTAATAATAAGGTGGAAAAGAAAAATATAAATTTGGACATCTCTCTTTAAAAATTTCACTAAATAATGAATCATCGGCATATTGGCTTTCAACGAGACAATCCATGGTAATTAAAATAATAAAAATTATTTCTGGAATAAGTATGATATAAGCTTGTTAAACGACCGGTTAAAAATACTATGGAATTTTAAAAGCTTCAGAAATAATTTTTATAATTTTTAATTACCATGGATTGTCTCGTTGAAAGCAAATATGCCGATGATTCTCAAAGAACTGTGTAAGTCAAAGTGTCTTTTAATAGTATATCTCGTTTGAAATCTAACTATTCTATTTGGTCTCATGACAGAAGTTATCAAAAATTTTGCTATATTTTCACTCTGCTTGATAAGCTGATTCAGAAAATTCATTCAGAACGATGATTTGAAATGATTACCTTTATGTTAATTGTATATCTATATAGTATTCAAATCGGATGGATTTAAATCATTTTAAATCATTTCAAATTAAATTTCTTAATCAGGGTTACTAGACACAATACCAATGCAAATTTATTGAGAAATTTTCAAATTGAGAGATTTCTAAATTAGGAAATGTCGCAATTGAGAGATGTCTAAATTAAGAGATTTCTTAAATTGCTTGTATTTAATTAGAGATGTTTATTTGTTATTGTTTCCTATAATCGCATATGTCCATATTCTTACGTGTCAAATAACTCGATTGTCATTTATTATTACTGTCTTAAATAAGATTTTTAAATATTTAAAAATTTTCTTATTCATTAATTTTTATAATTTAATTTGTATAATAACAAGAATGGTTCAATTAACAATTTTATAATTTTAGTCTTTTTTCATTATCGATTTGTATTTTTATAGTTCTTTATCAACTGAAATTATTTCTTTAATAGTATAATTTATATTTTATAGTCATTTTTTAGAACTAAAATTGATAAGGAATTTAAATTTTTTCCCTTTAATTCTTAAAGAGAATTAAATTTATTTTTATTTCTCTACTCCTATAATTTTAAATAATTATAAGTATTTCTCTAGTCGTAACTGCATAGAGGGATTTTTATTTTCTTAGTGGCACTCAGATTCATTTTTCTTTTCCATTTAATTTCTATACTGATAACTTGTCTGATTACATAATTATTTATCTTATGGGATTTCTTTTGTCTGTGCTGGTTAAAATTATTCATTTTTAAATTCATTATTAAGTGAAATTTTTAAAGAGAGAAGTCCAAATTTATATTTTTCTTTTCCACCTTATTATTACCAACTGTTATGAATCAATGACGATGACTGTATATATATACCTATTCTTTCGTAGGAAGGTTCGATATAGGATATAACTATCTGATCTGATAATAGGATTTGAACCCAGAACAAATATAAATAATGCTGTGAAGCGGGAAAGAATAGAAGTTACGGATAATTATTACGTGAAGCGTTCCAACACTCACGTAACAGGATAATTGGTAGGAAAGGATTGAGAAAGAATTGTGGAGAGGATCATCTTAATGTGAGTGTATAGAATATGTGAGAAAAAAAAAATTATTAGATAGCTCGGACAGAAAAGTTAATTTCTAATGTATATACATCAAATTTGTGAGAATATTACAAATTGATAGAAAATAGCAAATTTTTTATTTTTATGCTACTCAC
>CAJNRD030001116.1:4374211-4389067 GCA_905319865.3 Cotesia congregata
ATATATATATATATATATATATATATATATATATATATATATATATATATATAAGAGATATATAAGAGATTTCCACCTATATATTGACTCATCACGATATCTCTGGAACCATAAGGCGTAGAGACTTGAAATTTGGTAGGAATATTCCTTCCGCCGAGTAGAGGTCAGCTAAGAACGGATTTTACGAAATTCTACCCACAAGGGGGGTTGCGGGGGCGTCAACAATTGAAAATTCCCATTTTTAACCGATAGCTCCTATCGACTCCAAATTTAGTAGGAATCTTCTATATGTGATGTAGAAATGATCTAAGAGCGGATTTTATGACAATAAAATCTACTCCCAATATGGATTGCGGGGGTGGGCGTTAACAATGAAAATATATAATTTTCGAGCTATAGCTTCTACAGACTCCTAATTTTGTATGAATTTTCTGTAAGTGATTTAAAAATAATTTATGAACCAATTTTATGATATCCCTCCCCACAGGGGGTTGCGGGGGTGAGTGTTAACAACTAAAATTTTAAATTTTCGAGCTGTAGCTCCTATAAGCTCCAAATTTTATAAGAATCTGCTATATGCGATAAGCTGAAACTAAGGAAACGAACCAAAGTCCACGAAAGTATTTACCAGCGTTATAAATTGAAAAATAGATTAACTATCAAGTTGGAATACCAATATGAAATAATAATCTATCTATATTTCCTATATGGGGCATTCCATGCCAAATCGACCACTTTTGACACCGACCCTTTTCGATTTTTCTGAAATTTTGGTATCTTTCTCTACCCTAGCCCGTGTAAAAAAAACTTGTCATAAAGTTGTCATAAAAGTGTCCTAAATTGTGTCACGTTTAGGATCATAAGCTTATGACTCTTTTATGACAACTTCTATTTTTTTTTTTAATGAAAAAAAAAAGTTTTTTTTTAAATGTTTGTTTTTTGTTATATACCACTCTGAAAAAAAAATAGAAAGAAAAAGTTTACCACTCTGAAAATTTCAGGGAATTTGCAAAAAATACTGAAGTTTTTTATAAAAAAGAAAAATCGAAAATCAAAAATGTCAATCATCCCGAAATTTTCGTTTTTTACCAACAAGTTAAAAAAAAAACATTGAATATGAATCAAAAATGTCAATCAATCCCGAAATTTTCGTTTTTTACCAACTAAGATTCAAAAAAAAAACATTGAATATGAATCCGAATTATTATTTTTTTTTAAAGTACATTTAAAGACAAAAATTTCAAAAAAAAAAAACATCCCAAAAAGTCAATTTTCAAAAAAGTTATGGTTATTGAACAAAAAAAAAGCTGTTTTTTTGTAATAACTCGTAACTTTTTTTTGGTTCGGTAAAAAAATTTGAAAAAATTCTGAAAATTGTTTTCAATAGGGTAGAGAAAGATACCAAAATTTTAGAAAAATCGAAAAGGGTCGGCGTCAAAAGTGGTCGATTTGGCATGGAATACCCCATATATATAAGAGATTTCCACGTATATAGTCATTCATTACGATATCTCTGGAACCATAAGACCTAGAGACTTGAAATTTGGTAGGAATATTCTTTTTACCGAGTAGAGGTCAGCTATAAGAACGGATTTAACGAAATTCCACCCACAAGGGGAGGTTTCGGGGGCGTTAACAATGAAAAATTCCGATTTTTAAACTATAGCTTCTATCGACTCCAAATTTGGTAGGAATCTTCTGTAAGAGACATAGGAATAATCTATGAACGAACTTTACGATATTACATCCCACAGAGGGTTGCGGGGGTGGGTATTAACAATGAAAATTTTTAATTTTCAAGCTATAGCTCCTACAGATTCCAAATTTTATAGGAAATTTTTGTACGTGATGTAAAAATAATTTATGAACGAATTTTACGATATCCTTCCCCAAAGAGGATTGCGGGGGCGTTAATAATAAAAAATTCCCGTTTTCAAACTATAGCTCCAATAGACTCCAAATTGGATAGGAATTTTCTGTAAGAGATGGAGAAATAATATAGGAACGAATTTTAAGATAGCTTACCTCACAGGGGTTTGCGAGGGTGGGTGTTAACAATTAAAATTTTTAATTTCCAAGCTATAGCTCCTATAGACTTCAAATTTAGTAGGAATCTTCTATATGTGATATAGAAATGATCTAAGAACGAATTTTACAACGAATCACCTCCAATAAGGATGCGCATTGAAAGTTACAATGGATATTCGCTAGAATGATGACATGGATAAAAGGTACAGGCCAATCCGTTAGAGTTTGGAATCCGTGCAAGTCAAAACAATACTCAAATTGAATTTTAAGTCTAGATCTCAAAATACAATTTTATAAAGTGCCCAGCGGAGCGGGCGGGTAACAGCTAGTAATCTATATAATTAAGTCTATACATAATTAAAAGAATAAGGAAAATTTTTCTTCAGTGTATGCATATGATAAAATGAGTTTTTTTTTTAATTAAATTTAGTATACTAATGATATGTCATTAGACAGGTCTTCACCTGAATTAGTGCCTTTTTAATGCTTCATATGATTTTTAGTGATAGTTAATTCATGATGAAAACTTTTCAGATAATATTTGCTAGACTAGAATTTTTAACGGCGCGCATTCGCGCGCCCCCTATCGGAATTCTAGAATGAATTTATCCTGTTCGATTTATATCGATATATTGATATGTTCACGTACCAGGAGATTGACCAATAGTAACTGAGGAGGGTTTATATTCTACCAATAAGGAATCAGGTCCCATTTTTTCGACTATTTTTTTTTTTATTTATTTTTTTTTTTTTTTAATTTGTTTAAAGTCGCATAAACTACTAAGGTCATGAACAACTACGGTAGGGGGTAAACTTTTGAGATTGAAACTCGTTTGTATTTCTTGGGCTGAGCAGAATAATACACTTAAATATTGAAAATATTCATTGGTGTACGCCGGATTCGAACCCGGTCCAATGCTTTGGTAGCAAGGGCCGGATCCGATAGGCTACTGCGCGCCTTATTTTTCGACTATTGACTAACTTCAAACTGTCATGTATTTTTATTGTAGGGATAAAATTTGTTTATTCATTTATTTTGCTTGTACAATTGAATGTCGTTATATGTCAAATATTAATCCATATCTTTCTCAACATGAATTCATATTTGGAGATTATAAATTAAAAGAATAAGAAAAATTTTGTGACGGGCATATCTTTATCATAAAAGAGAGTTTATAATATTAAATTTGGTATTATTAGAAAGGTATTGTGTCGTTTGACATTTGTGTCGTTTTACGGTTTTGTACATAATATATTTTCGGTGAGAGTACATTTTTTGTCAGGTTTATGGAGAAATTTTCAATAGTCTGTTGGTTTTATATGTTTGTGTACATATGTGTAAAAAAACTAAATTATTTTAAATATTAATTTTTTCTAAAGCTCATCCTCGAATAATTATGAACCTATTAGAAAAACAATGGGACCGATTAATAATGTTTGCCAACAGATACTGTATTCTTTGACAATGAGGTGGTAATTGATCTCACTGGGATAAATTTTTGTTTTTTGATTGATTTGTCAATAAATTTTTTGTAAATTGTGCTAGAAATAACCACTGACAAATTATCTAAATGGTGTTCTATCTATTTTTGTGGGCTGGAAATAATGTAAACATATTATTATTATTTCTACATAAAAAAGTGCGAAAATTTTTGAAGAGTTGCGAATATCAAATGATACTTCTTTTTCTATTTACTTATAACTAAAAATATTCAATTTTTGGTAAGTAGAGGACAGAGTCTACCTCGTTTGAAATTCATGGTATCAATTTTTTTTCTTTCATTTTAACAAAAATTTTTTTCTTATTTGAACACAAGTATTGACTTCCAGTTTTAATTGCTATTTATACCTGGAAGCTCCTACGAATGAACTCGTCCTCTCCTTTACAGGTCCTACCGTAATTGTAATTTCCGCCAACATTTCCACCTGTATTACCTCCGCCGCCCAAAAATGGATTCGTTGGATTCGAGCCTGAAAGGAAAGTTAATATTAGTATACAATAAAAAAATAATTAAAGATCTGCCCTTGAAAGACTTATCAATAGTTTGAGGATTCGACACTGTTGAATTATTAGGCATCTAAAATTAAGAAACAACAGAATTTTACGTATTTTTCTTGCAATCAATTTGGTTTTAGTAAAAATAAAAAATTTTCATCGAAAAATCAAAATATATTTCTTCATAGAGGAAAAAAAACAAACTTGGAAAATTAAAAAGTGCACAGCTTAAACGTTTATACTAATTTTTTACTTCAAAAATTCATTTAGGGGAGAAATGAAAGTAAAATTTTCAAAAAATCAATTTTTTTTCATCTCATAATGTTAATATAAAATTTGAAAAATATGTCAGCGAATTTTCAAAACTTAATTCAGCGTGTTTCTAATGTTATAAATTCCAAAAAATTTTTCTGCAGTTCATTATGTCCAAGCATCATCGTAAATATAAAATGCGTTTTTCTCAGAACCATATTTTGCAAATCAACGAGCGTGATAACTTAGAAAGTTATTTTTAAATTGCGCTGAAATATCACCCAGATCATTACCTTATTCAGTAACATTTATCTTGTACAAATTTCGTGACCAAAGTACTGGAGCAAAGTTTTTTGTAACGAACCGGACAATTCTCGAGCAAAATAGTTAATAAAGATTTCGTATCCAGGCTAGCGTCAGACTTGAGCAAGATTTTAGAAACAAAGATTTCAGTAGTACTTTATCAAGTCTGTAACAAGAATTTGATAAGATATTCTTGGTTAAGAATCTTGACCTACTCTTGCGCGAAAAACGCAAGACTTCAAAAGCGCGCACGTCTCCTTTCTTTCTCACTAGAATGCCGAATATATAACACTTCAGTGGTTCTTATTTGGTATCTTGTTTACAGTTCGATCAACAAGTACGATTTATAATCTACATAGAATGAGAACCCCTACTTTTATGAGAGAACCTCAAAGTTTTGTAGTACGGAGCGTCAGATTTTTTGCCGCTTTGTTACTTAAGATTTGCCGAAGAATTTTGACGAAGCATTTCTTTGACAATTCTTGAGCAATCTTCAGTATCTTGCGTTAGAATCGTCGAAATCTGGATGCTAAGTTACTTATTTAATCAAAATTCTTGAGCCAAACGTACTTAAAGTTTGACGAAAATTGTTACGTGCATCAGTAATAGTATTGAAACGTAGGTAAATTCACCACTTTGTAAACACTTACCGCCATTGCCACCCGGTACATTAAGATTCCCTCCAGTAGTCTGATAAGTTGCACCATAACCAGGATCCTGAGCAAGCTCATGAAGTCTACTCGAGCTTAAAGCTCGTGGTATAGCATTGCTGGGTACACCATGTGGTGCCAAATGTGTTGCTTCAGCAACCTGGTGTGGATCTTCAGTCTGTGGTAAGTCCGCAACAAATCCTGTATCTTTTCTGTAGAAGTTAATGAAGATGAAGGCAGCAAGTACAAGAGCACAAATGAGACCATAGGCACGAAATGTCGCAGTTGTTCCTGTTACCCAATAAGCAATAAATCAATCAATCATTTAACTTAATTAATGCATTAACCCTCTCACGTGAAAGTCAGCCTGAATTATACTTCTGTTGGCGGGGTAAGGATAATACGTCGGATATGCCGGCATATGTCTACTACTCGATTGAATGGTATAGTGTACTCTTCTTGCCTCACGGATCAGAACAGAGAGGAGAAATGTTCAGTGACCAGAGAGGGTTAACAAATATATTACGTTTCTATAAAAGTAAATTACCGTAGCTAGCAACAAACATTCCACCGATAACAGCACCACAACCACGTCCCAAACCATGATGAAGTCCTTGCAAAACACCTTGGGCGCTAGATCGCAACTGTGGAGGAGTGTTATGAGCGATATAACTGCAGCAAGCTGCCCAAACTGCTGCATGAGTTATTCCTTGCATGAATTCAAACGGTAACACCCACCATGGGTTTTTCAACCAGGATATGTACAGAAATCGTATGATATTACCACCTAGACCAAGACAAAGCACCTGAAAATTAAGGAAAGTTCATTTTTATCTCGTGCCATTATGTTTGCAATTTATTCAGAAGCTAACCTTAACGTGTCCGATTTGGCGGATTAATTTGAAACTGAAGAAATAAGCGAAAATCTCTGAAATGTGATTGATAACTGAAGCAACTCCGAAGAGTGTCGGTGTGCCACCGTAATCTTGGAGATGCCAGAATAAAAATGTGAATATCAATCCAATTCCGAAACCCATAAACCAAGCGACGAATAAAAATGAGGCGCACTTGAGATCTTTGAACTGTTTTATAACTGTGACCCATTCTGGTATTTCTCGAGTTGTTTGAGCAAACATTTTAGTCTGTAAATAATTATCATGGTATTACTCGAGTCTGATAAGCAATCAACAGATTTTTTTTTTTTTTTTTTCAATAGTTGATACTAACTTTTCCCTCAGGTGGTTGAGGTTTTGGTAATGGTTGTGCTGATGAATCCTGTAATCCTGGAAGATTTAATTGTTGAGATAGTTGACTTTGCAGCTGCTCTTCACGAGTTGGTTCTGCCGGTTCTTTGTCCGCCTCCTGAAATGAATGAAATTCGATTAATCAATAACCTACGAGTAGAAACGTATTTTAATGAGATTGTCCAATAGTCTCTTGACCTTTTGAACAAATGAAACTAATTTCTAAAGAGACTCACAGGCTCAGTAGCAATAAACTCATATTTAAAATTTATCTGGGTAGCTGTTATTAACGCGGCACCCATTAACACGCTGAATATTGCAAAACATATTGTATAGTTTTTTTCTTTTGGCCCGGGACCACAAGGGTGTTCTGGAAACGATGTACTGTGGTCCAATGCAATACCAACGAAGAACATGGCTAATCCCCAGCCCAAACTTCCAAACATTCGCTGATGTCCGTATCTATGATTAATGTCTAGTTACATGATTGAGTTCAAGAGTTCATAAGCACTGAATGATTCATACTTTGATATTTGAAAGTACTTACCGGTCAGCATCTTCACCGAGAAGAGTAATTACGGCAGAATCCGCCAAAGTTATTGCAGGTGCGGAGAAAAATTCACCAACGATAACCAAAAGCAGCAGAAGAAAGAAGGTTTTTTGAATATCCTGTAAAAGTAGTCGTGTTAGAGAAAATGATGATCATCAAATAGACCGAAATTGTGATGCTTACCGGTAGTCGGTAGACAATTGAACTGAATTGTGGCTTAACCCAATCCTTGTTTTCTTTTTCTTCATAGTTGACAGCAAAGTTTACAGGCAAGGGACTACGACCCAAAGGCAAATGAGGAAAACGTATACTTCTGCGCCTGCGAATCAGTGGAACGTCAACTTCTTCTTCATCAGAATCCTCATCTAATTCATCATCATCGTCGTCTTCTTGTTCTTCTTCCTCGATTTCTCTTTCTCGCTGCTGTTCTTCTTCATCTTCATCTTCGTCGTTCAATTTTTCGTGCTCACCACTATCATCCGGATAGACTGGCGCTTTAGAATATTTTCTGACTTTTATGTTCACGTGATTGTCAGTCTCGTAAGGTTTGTCCTGGTTCCCAGTAAAGAAATCATCTTGTAATTCGGTTTGCCGTTTTACCATAACTTTAGGACGAACTGGTTTTGACCGAGTTTTTGATCTGGTGTGAGCTTTTTTTGGCGGCCTTGATTCGTCGAGTGGTTCATTCTTAAAAAGTTAAAAATTTTCATTAATAACACTTGTTTATCGTAGTATCTACTCTATGGTTTCTATAGTGACGCAAAAAACGTGCTATTTTTTTTTCAAATCTCCTATAAAAATATGTTACTTTATTGTGGTTTAAAAAACGCGTCTTTAAATTTGTTTAAGTAGCATGTGTTTGAAACTTTTGACATAATACATTTTTTATCAGCTACCTAAACCTTAATTTTTTTATTATTGATATTTTAATTATTTTTTTTTTCTACTCATTTTATACTCTTCTTTTAATATCAGGAATTGCTCGTTTTTTTCTTAATTTTGTACGATCTCTATAAATCAAAATTTAGACTCAAGTCTTTTAAAATATACATAACATTTGACCTAAAAAATCACAGAATGACGAGAAAAAAGATGAATGAAATAAAAGTTCAGTTTTTTATTATTTTCGATATTTAAAAAAATTTTGAACGACCCCTAAGAAATTTTTTATCGAGCTAATCTTTGAAGAATTCTTTCAAAATATGATAAACTGACATATTAGGCAGTTTTATGCGTCATCCTGCTATCAACTCAATGGCTACTTACTTTCAAAAATCGCTTGTACTCAAGAACATCAGCAGGACGATTTTGTTTTGCAATAACACGAAAATCGATTTCCTTAGCCATAGGATCGTTTTCCGGTGCATCTTGCGGGACAAATTGTTTGTACTTCAAATTAGTATTGTCACCACTACCACTAGTAGTACTACTCGCAGCGTTTGAATCTCTTCTCATTCTATTACTTCGGGTATGTAATTTCTTGATAACTTTATCATCATCAGCACTTCGTCTCAACCTTTCAAAAACTACATTAGCAGCAACTTCAAGGTTTTCTTCCTCATTGTCATGATTATTTTCCTGGTGATAATCCTTATTATCAACGGATCTTTTGCTGCGGCCAGGTACTTCAGGCACTTCCAATCTCCATGTACCATTTTTTTCAACAATACATGACGTAGCTGGAGGTTGTGCGAAACCCAGAGGTAGCGTGAATATAATCCAGCATGCCAATGACGCCAACAAAATAATTTTGCCTTTCTGCCACCTGTAAAATTTAAATGGTTCTCTGGTCGGACCCAAAGAACATGTTCCACTACTTCTACATCATTGTAACTAATTTCTAACACTCACATGCGAAGAAGAAATAGCCAACCCAGATTTTTAAACAATGAACAAAAAGAAATAGGAAAGAGGAATAGGATACTTGTTTTTCAACAAAAGTATTTCAAAGACAAACTATAATATTCTTAAAAGACTCTATATATACAGTTATTAATCGATAAAAGTGTTTAAATATAAAACTTACCTATCAGCGAGTGAACCCCAAAATGGTGCGCTTAAAAATTCGATAAATGGTCTCAATCCAATTAATAGACCACACTGTCCTGCATTCATACCCATTTGCTTAAAGTAAACACCCATGAGTGGAAATAATGATCCAAATGCCGAGTAAAAGAAAAAGTAAAATGTTTTCACAGTTAAGAGTTCTTGGTCAACAGTACCGAATAGATATTCTAAAAAATCATTTTTTCCACGTATTTTGTGTGTTGCTTCTTTAGGGGCACCATAAACCGACGGATCCACTTCACCAAGTGCTTCTGGATCAACCATTGGTCTTGCACCTGGTACTTGAGGTAATGATCTTCCTTCATTAGTTCCCATTCCGTCATTAAAACCTCGACCACCATCACCACCACCGCCACCATAATTATAGTCTTCGTGGCCAAAATTTTGCATTTTGTTTTGTTCTTTTTTTTAATTCAGAATATTTACGTCGAAATTCTTATTCCGTATACCGATACGGATTTATTTTTAAATTTAATTTTTTGTAAGTTTCAAAACTTTTACAGCGAATTTTTTTCTCAAAGGCCGTGGAAGACTTAAATGACCTCGTCACTACACAAAATCTCTTTAAGCTTTGTGTCAAATCGATGACCAAATATGCCACGGTTTTCTTTAGTCGGAAGGAAGAAATCGATAGATAAGCGTTTGCGCCGAATCGTAACTTCACCCCAACCTATCGAACGAGTGTTATACTAATTTGAATTTCATACATCAAGAGATAAAGTATACTACCGAAATAACTTACTACTGACATCTACAATTCACAAAAGCTATTGTTGATATAATAGACAGGTGGAAATTACAACTCATGACAAGTGTTTCCGCAATAATAATTATCACAAACCGATTTCCTATTATATTGATGTTTTGTACGCGTGATTGCTATTGTTCATTTAAAGTGACTTAAAATTTTCATTTGATTTTGAAATTTTTTTAATGTAACTTTTTGAATTTTTAACTTCCCGCTAAGAAAATCGAAGATTTTTAAAAATCGGGAAGTTATTGGTTTTACCCCGTTTTACAAAAATCGAGTTTTCATCAGATCTCGACGTTTGAGGGTCACAGCAAGCTTCCCTGACTATCCCCGCCGCGAGGGTGTCACTACGTCTGTGTGTGTGTGTGTGTGTGTGTGTGTGTGTGTGTGTGTGTGTGTGTGTGTGTGTGTGTGAATCGCTTATAACTTTTGAACAATTGAACCGATCGGAATCTACCAAACGGCGTTCTAAAGAGTTCCCTCAAACTTAAATTTCCTATGAATTTGAATCGATTCGGACCGATAAATTTTGAAAAATTTTGAGAAATCTCAAAAAAAAATCGGAAAAAAATTTTTTTTGAAAGTGGTTTTTTTAGAATAACTTTTAAACGGCTTCATCGATCAACTTCAAAAACTAATCCGCCCTTGAGCTTGAAAAACTACGTCAATCACCGCTAATTCGGTCAAAATCGGTTGATTCGTTCGAGAGATAGCGTGAATGAAATAAAATCGAAAAAAGTATTTTTTCGGAATTACTCCGAAATTTTTCGTTCTCTCAATTTAAACTTGAAGATTCTTTATGAAGCTTAAGAAACTGCGTCGAATGCCACCAACCGCGTGAAAATCGGTTCATTCATTCAAAAGTTATTGTGATTTGAAAATTCAAAAAATAGTGTTTTATCAAACTGCTATCAAATTTTTGAGCTCGAAGAGCTCAAAAGCATACAAAAGCTATTTTTTGAGCTCGGAGAGCTCAAAATTACACACAAATTGTATTTATGAGCTCGAAGAGCTCAAAAACGTCCGAAGTGCAATTTCAAGCGTTTAGGTATAGAGTTGGCGGGAAGTTGCAGGGATGGCCTTCAGGGTCAACCGTTTTCCTAATTTTTTTTTCTTTCATTTCTGAACTATTAAATCGAATCTTTTAAAATTTCCATCCAACAAGTTACAATCCGAAAAATCAATTGAATTTCGTAAAAACAAATTAAATTCGAAATAACTTCTGGATTTTTTAATATCTGTTTGATTATTAGATATCTAATTCGCGAAGATGTAATCTTATCTTGTACTTTAAAAACTGCATCGAATACTATTAATTCACACCTATCAGTCTCTTGTTAAAATCAAAAATAATGTATTTTTCTACCTTTACCAAAGTTCTGAAATATATAGAAAAAATACATACGGTACAGGAAAGTTCAAAGACCATTAAATGTTTATAAGTGTTACCTAAGAGCGCTCAACAACCTCCAGAAATCTGCATTACCGATAAATGTATTTCGAGCTTGAAAATAGCGGAAAATTTGATGATGGCGTAAAGTGGCCGCCGATTTCTAATAACTTATCACTAGACCAATAAAAAAATTTCAATTTTTTGATACTCAAATTTTATTCGCTTTAGTTACAAATTTTCTCTTAATATTTATCAATTACAAAAAATAACCATGTGCACGATAAAAAAAATTGCATTTTTTATTTACATGATTTACAAACAATATTTACAATTTGAAGATTGATTTAGGTAGAACATCAATAGTCGATTGAATAGATGGTGAAACTAGTGCTGAGGTAGATGATGGTGCCGATTTTGGCGGTCCTTGGAACATACATGTTTTAGCTGTTTTCAACAAACGTCCATTGTTCAGTGTACGCCAATAAATGGTTCTTGCTGCTTGTTTACCAGCTACGTAACTGACTGCACCACCAATCAGCATCTGAAATCGTTGAAAAAACTTTTAGAATTTCAGAAAGATTATAGAATAAGGAGGAAAAAATATTCAAAGCAAAAATAGTTTAACTTTACACGATTCTTATTATTCAGGTTTTTTTGTCACTCTTGTGAAGAAGTTAGCTTATATACTAATAAAAAAGTAGCTCTCCGAGCTCAAAAATTCAAAAGTTATATAAAAAAAAACGATAATTATGAAATTTTTAAATGGCTATAATTTTCGAAGGCGTCATTTGATTTTGACTTACTTGACGGCATTCAACCCAATTTTGTAATTAAAAAAGCGTATGTGAATACATAAGTTGATTAGTCAAATATTTTGAGAGTTATTTCGAAAAAACTTAAAAAAAATTTTTTTTTTTGTTTTAATTTTTTGAATGTCTTTGAAACGGCTCAACTGATTGGCTTCAATATCTTATCAGCTCGAAGTCTCAATGAATACTCTCAAACGTCGTTCATTTCGATCGGTTGATTCGTTATCAAAATATCGTACGACAAAATTTTATTTACATATATATACATACACACATATACGGTTGGATATCCAACCAGAAATCGGACCTAAATCTCAAAATCGGACCTAAATCTATAACTTTCTTCTTTTAGAAATTATGAATTTACAAAGCGGGAAATTAAAAAATTTCAAATACGTTTATCTTAAAACTATGTTTTTTTAGTTGACGTACATGATATTTTCGGAACCACTGATCCAATCTTAATTAAATTTAAACCATATATTCTACATAGTAGTAAGTTATTTGATTTTCACTATTTTTTAGGACTAAAAACTGTGAAAAAAAGCCTCATTTTTAAGTTTTTTTTTTTAATGTTCGTCATTTTGTTATTTATCAATTAATATTAATCTCCGTATAGCGATTTAATTTAAATAGAAAGGTTTTTTTATTATTTAATTTCTCTGATTTGAAATTAGGTTGCAAAGTAAATTACTTACCTTGATTTTCAAACAACAAAAAACGTATGACTTCGGAACGTTTAATGATGATGATGATGATTAAGAGAGCCCGCGACTTTCCATTTGCACAATATTGTTGCGACTGATGATTAAAGTTTGTTGCACAGTTAATTTATAGATAAATCCACGCGCGTTACAACGCAATGATTTGAAGAAATTGATAAGAACGTAACTTGGTTACTTAGATTTCAATTGCAAATAAAACTTAATTGTTAATCAATAATCACACTCAAGTAGCATAATTTTATATAAAAATTGTTTTTATTAAGTATCATTGTTCTACAATTTTTCTATCATGAATCATTGAAACTTTTAATCTATTTTAACTCTACTATTTCATCAGAATAGGTTAGAACTCTATCACTTTTTAATCAATAATACCGCATACTCTTATTCGTCATGCATGTACTCACAAATCGCGCAGTTCTCCCGTCATTGTAATGATAAGAATAAACATGCATTTATTAAATGGTGATAAAAAATTACATTCAACTGTAAGCTTTTGATATTTTTAGAATGTAATGATAATAATTATTATTAGTAGTAACATTCATTTTTAATATCGATGAGCTAATAATATATTAATTACCGTTATATGTTGGTTGTTTAATACAAAAAAAACTTTATAGTTTAGACTAATAACTTTTAATTAATAATTCTTAAGTTAAGCTGCATATTAAATTTAAATCAGTTTGGCTTTCTTCAAAAACGTTTTTTGAATAAAGTTGATCCAATTCGAATTTCAAATCTATATATATTGAACGTTATACTGTGAGCGGGAAATTTGAAACTATACAGCTGTATAGTTCCCTAGGAAATGATCTTCTGTCATATTTATTAGTATATTACACACCGAGGGAAGTAAAGTAAGAAATGTCTCAGATCACATGTAATTGTTGGCCGAGGCGAAGCCGAGGTCAACAAACATGTGATCTGAGGCTTTCTTATTTACTTCCCGAGGAGTGTATGCTATTTTTTTGCTCGACGAAGGCAGAAAGTGGCAATTTCATTTAGCGCAGCGGCCCGAAATTTGACGCTTTCTGCCCGTCGAGCAAAAAAATTTATAAAATTTATGAGGAGCTTAGGTAATCTTTTTGGATCAAATTCAATAAACCAATCAATTAAAGTTATTAAATTATACAAGCCATTCATTTATTGCTAAGGATATTAGTTCGATGATTTTTATCATTAACTTAAAATTAAATACTATATAATATACTAGTATTGAAATCTTATCTTTTTTTGTCATTTTTTTGCTCAATAATAATAAACATCACTGCGGAATTACCTATGAGTTGCCATTAAATGTTTAAAATTATATTTTCTTACGGCTAAAATATATTCATAAAATATGTGGAAAAATATTGAATCTAAAAAATACGCGTCATTTTCCCACAGAAAAAATTTTAGGTACGATCAGATATAATATTTAGGCTTATAAAATAGGCAGATATAATTTATGTTTCTTCGTTTTTTTTTTCTGGCTATGTCTCTAACTCATTAATAAAATTATAGGAACATAAAAAATAAATAGTTTTTTCTGCCTTTATTGAAAGCTCAAAAAAATATTCAATTTAAGGAATAAATCATGCTTCTCTTTAATTCTTTTCAATGAATTAAGGGGGTATTCTGGTCTAGAAATTTGAAAAATTCGAATTATTTTTTTTCGCATATCTGCAAAGTTTAGACCCTTAAAAATATGTCCTTGAGTGGATTTTTAAAAATCCGAATTATTTTCGGAGATACCGAGGATTTTGTGACGCAGCTGCTTCTGCTTCTGCTTCTTCAATAGAAGGCAGAACAGCTCGATTAGCAGAAAGAACTTCGCAAAACATCGAGTAGGAAGTAGAAGAAGGCTCAATTTACGGATCTGGGATTCGCGATTAATCCAAAGTGAATATTAAATATTATTATGAGTTATTTTACTGAAATCGTTTCTAAAACTTTAAACGCGATTCTCTCGAAACTACTTTTTTTAAAGTGATTGACATGATATCTTAAGTTCTACCCCACCGATTCCTTTGAAATTTAGTGGGAATTTGTTTTATATATCTCTCTATCGCGTCTGCTATGAATTTCAAAAAATTTCAATTT
>CAJNRD030001116.1:4389210-4425082 GCA_905319865.3 Cotesia congregata
CTGTCAATAAACATCATATTAAAAACGGATTATAAAATGTTTTTCATTTTTTTTTTATGTTAGTTTGAAAAATGCCTAAAATTTAGGCTTCTAGACCAGAATACCCCCTTAATCTACAAACTTACAGGGCTATTAGAGATACATTGAGATTTAAAAGTTTTCGCGAATATTAGCTGTTTTATCAAAATTAAAAAAAAAACAATTGATTAACTAAAAAAAAAAATAAAAGTCACGTTTTTCGAAATTTTTCGAATTAATATCGAGAATTGAAAAAATTTTTTTTTTAAAGTTCACGATACATTCATGCATATAATTTATTCCAGTTTCTGAAACTACTCTTAAATGTTTTATAAAACCATTGGTTGCTGAGACACTGGTATTTAAGGACAAAAGGATTATTAATATCTCCCGAAAAAATTGAGGTAGAAATGAGTTTTAAATGTGACATCCAAGATCGACAAACAAACTATCATTTCCATATAATAGATCAGCAGGATAAAAATTTTCCAAGCCCGTAAATTAATTTGGTAAAAAGACTGTAGAAAATTTCTAAAATTTTTTTTTTGCGACATTCCTTAAAATTACGTAAGAACTGTAATTTGAAAAGCATTTTCAACGGGAAAATCTGAAAACTAGAATTTAATTATCGTCATGATAGTTTATACCGGGGGAATCTATCAGAAAATTGAGCACAACTAATTCTTGAGAAGGTCCTTAAGAGGTTTTAAACTTTTTAAGGTAAAAAAAAATATTTCTTATTGTCTTTAGCTTAGATATTTTATAGCTGATGAGTCTATATAAGTTTCAAAATCCCATGTTATGTTTGTTATTTATCTTGATAATACTCTTAACCCTAGACTGGTCACCAAACGCGACCTAACGACTTTGGTCGAGTGATGAGGGATTTGCCGCAATGCTTTTAGAGCGTACAGTGTTGCCAGTTCATACACGTTTGACAGGCAGAGACTAGAGGTGTTTTCGACAACGCCGCGGACAAAAAACTACGTACGACTCTGGTCAAGCGATGAGGAAAGCCCCGCAAATTTTTTTAAGAAATTTTTTTTCAGCAATTTAACATTTTCGAAGATGTTTAAAAAAATTATTAATATATTCTAAAATGTTCAAGGAACAAATTCAAATTTTTTTGAATAATTTTAGTAAATATTGAAGATGTAACAAACAAAATATAATTGAGCGCGGCGTCACGCTCATAGAGTGACCAGTCTAGGGTTAATTTTTAGCAGCCCCGATAACACGAAAAAATGATAAAATTTTGTCTTTAAACTTTGAAGATTAAAAAAACTTTGATAAAATAAACATAGTAAATATTTTTAAGATTCTATTTATTCAATCGAAATAACTTTTTTTTTTTTTGACTAATATTACAATTCCGCGAAAAAAATTACTTCTCGACATCTTTGTAATCATCAATAAGTGCTGCAATATTGTCTCTAGCCTCGACAAAAATTGATTCATCTAGTCCTTCATCCATAAAATGATGCACAAATGCACGTTTCTTGAACATTAGATCATATTTTCGCGCCAATCTCGACCAAGCGTGACGTATTGAGGTATTATTGCATAACATTGCTAATGATCTATCTGTTTTGCCTAAATCTCCACCCGGAACCGTTGTCGGTGGTTGATAATTTATTCCAACCTGAAAAAGTATCGCATTTCAAATCACTATTTTTCATTTTTAACTTCCCGCTAAAAATCTCAGATTTTCAAAAATCGGGAAGTTATTGTTTTCACCCCGTTTTACAAAAATCGAGTTTTCATCAGATCTCGACGTTTGAAGGTCACAGAAAGCTTCCCTGACTATTTTTACAATGATGTCCGTACGTCTGTATGTGTGTGTGTGTGTGTGTGTGTGTGTGTGTGTGTGTGTGTGTGTGTGTGTGTGTGTGTGTGTGTGTGTGTGTGTGTGTGTGTGTGTGTGTGTGTGTGTGTGTGTGTGTGTGTGTGTGTAAACCTCTTGTAACTTTTGAACGACTTAACCGATTTCATCGCGGTTGGTGTCATTCGAAAGGGCTTCACTAAACTTAGATTTCCTGAAAATTTGAACCGATTTGGACCGGTAAATTTCGAGAAAATGCAAAAAAAGTGAAAAAAAAGTATAAAAAAAAGGTTTTTTTTTTTTTACTAGAATTTAATTTTCGCGCGTAAGCGCGCGCCTTGACTATAGAGTTTGCATATATTTTCATGCTTATGATATATTCGACCAATCACGTTACGAATAGTTTGGGCCACATATATTTCATCTCAATTTTATTATAGGATTTTTTTTTAAATATCTCCGAATTGGCTGAACCGATCGGTCTCAAAAACTAATCAGCTCTTAACCTTGAAAACCCCTATCGATCGCCACCAAAAACGTTAGAATCGGTTGATGCGTTCGTGAGATATCGTTGTCGAAAAAAATCGAAAAAAGTGTTTTTTTGTAATAACTTCGAAACTCATGGCTCGATCGATTTAAACTTGAAAATTTTTCATGGAGCTTCGAAAACTGCGTCGATTGCCGCCAGCCGCGTGAAAATCGGTTCATTCATTCAAAAGTTATTGCCGTTTGAAAATTCAAAAAATTGTGTCTTTAAACTGTTATTAGAGTTTTGAGCTCGAAGAGCTCAAATTGACACAAAAATAATATTTTTGAGCTCGAAGAGCTCAAAAACGTAATATGTAGTTTGAAGCGTTCAAGTACAAAATGAGCGGGAAGTTGCAGGGATGGCCTGTAGGGTGAACCGTTTTTCTAATTTTTTTTTAAAAGAAAAGGTTAAAATTGAAATTGAAACAATGATTCAGACAGAGATGGTCTACAGAGTCAACCTTTTTTTAAATTATTATTTTAAAAACTTCATATTTTATTTAACGAAAATTACACTACTAAAAAAATTAACTTGGTTTAAGAAAAAAATTTTTGATCCATGAAAATCGTTTGGAGTTCGACTATAAGACGATAAATTCTTAAGTCAAGTATAAGTAATTTACTTAAATCAAGAAAAATTTCTTAGTTTAAAATTTGTATTGCTTTAATCAAAACGATTTTTTTTCCAGTGGAAGTAATAAGAAATATAGATGATTCTGTAGGTCGTATCTCAAAATTTTCTATTGATAGGAAGCTTCTTATAAATTTTAAAATAAAAAATTTATAGAATATTTATTACTAACCTTGAAACCAGTTGGGCTCCAATTAACAAATCGCACATCTTTTTTTTCTTTTAATAATTTAATCGATTGATTAACGTCATTTGGATTTATATTTCCACGGTATAACAGACAGCAACTCATGTAAGCACCATCTCGAGGATCACATTTCACCAACTGATAATTAAATATGAATAAAAGCTATTTTAAATGAAATATTCAATCATGCTATACTAAGGTGTCGCAAAACAAAATCGAATTAGTTTATCACGTTTTAAAAGCCCTCTTTAAGAATCAGCTAGATAAAAGAATTTTCTGCCCTCCGGCCGGAAAGTGGCAACTTTCTGGCCGCTGCGCTAAACAAAGTTGCCACATTCCGGCTACGTCGAGCAGAAAAATAGTATACACACCTTGGCCAGTAAAAAGTAAAGCCTCAGACCACATGTTTGTCAACCTCGGCTTCGCCTCGGCCAACAATTACATGTGGTCTGAGACTTTTCTTATTTTACTGGCCTAGGTATGTAATCTACTATTTTTAAGCGTCGCAAGACTTTTTAAACTTTCGAAGTGGTGTACTTGAAATGTTTTAGAAGTTGCATATATGCAGTATACTGAAGAATATAAATAAAGCACAAGCCATACATAAAAGACAGAAGAAAAATTATCATTACTTCGTTTTAATTAACAAATAATTATCCGGCATCCTTGAAAATAAGAAAAAACCTGTGCAATTTTAGAAATTAAAATTTCAACTTGAACTTTTCACAATCTACACTGAAAAAAAAAAAAATCGGTGCTGCAACAGGACAAAATCCTGTTGCTGCACCATGAAAATCCTGTGAGAGCTACAAAATAAAATGAGAAATTCTATAAATTAATTGTTATTTATAACGATTTTACACTGTATAAAATCGGGAGTGAATTCGGAATAAATTTTCATTTTTATCACTCAGAGTACCGAAAGTGAATAAATATAGAAAATTTTCAATCAATTTAAACAAATTTTCTATGTCAAATTTTTCTTTTCGTCAGAATTAAAAACATATTTAACGAAGTAATCATATTTTTAAAAAACGCAAATTTTAAAAATAAAAATTCAAATCTAGAAAACAATATTCAAATTTTCAAAAAAAGGTTCAAATTAAAAAAAATTGTGACTGTAAGTAATTTATAATAAAAGTTTGAGTATAGGGTGTATAAGAATTTTTTAGCAATCTACGTAATTATGGTCAAAAAGTATGATGTTGGAAAAAATTATTTATATTCTTATATTATTCTGTTACTCTATTTACTCTGCGTAATAGAAATTAAATTTTACTTCAAATTCACTCCCGAAATTTTTCCAGTCTAAAATTGCTAAAAGTAAATGTTGATTAAAATTTTCCATTTTATCATGTAGCTTCCACTGGATAAGTCCTGTTGCAACACCTGTTTTTTCCGTGTACATAATAATTTTCTTATTTAATCTTATTGAGAACTAAAATGATTAATTTTCCAAATATTTGAAAATAAACAACTTTCTCAACGAGAAATAAAATAAGGGTTCAAAGGTGGAGTGCCTCATGTATGTTAATATTTTTGTTGATATGTATTTTTAATCTGATAAATTTGATAAAATTGTCTCGATTATCACTAAAGATCTATGATACGTATATAATAAATGAAATTGTAATTACTTCTATAAATAAATTAAAAGGTTTATCGCAAAATGATTTTTTGACACCAATAATTAATAATTTGATAAAAAAAAGTAGTTCAATAGGCTATCAGGATAAAGCGATGAAGAGTAATGTTTATAATTAGAGTAGACTACTGGGGTACCTGATTCGAAGGTTGAAAACACTCATTCGTGATATGCATTACGTTCATATCTACATTAGATGCTTGTCTTGCAGTTATTATCGGTGAATATGTTATTAGAGGAAAGTGAATCCGTGGATATGGTACTAAATTAGTTTGTAATTCGTCTAATCTGACGTTAGGTGATCCTTCGAACCTCAATGATGCAGTAGCAGCTGAAACTACTTGTGATTGTAGGCGATTCAAATTTGTATATGTTGGACGTTCAACTTCTAAGTTGCTAGAAAAGATATTATAGTGTTCAATTTTGAAGTTTTTTTGCGGTTATTTTTTTTTATCCTATGAACTGAGTAACTTGTTTATTGATCTTTGACTTGACAATTAAAATTTTCTCTACATTAATTTTTTACGGAAATTTTCGACTTTGAATAAAAAAAGAGCTTTCTGTCTTTGAGAAGGTATTCTGGTCTAGAATTCTGAAAAAGTCGATTTTTCTTGATTATTCCTAAGTTCAAGGCGATAAGTCGGGTAAAAAGGCTCCAAATATTGACCAGTTTAGATAAAATGAAGATAAATACATTATTTTTTAATTTATTGGAAGAGATTATGAGCTGAAACGACTATTATGCTTTTTTACAGTTTTGAGTTAGAAACTATAATACTTTTATTTATAAAATAGATAATAATAAATATTAAATTGTAATAATTAACGTTACAGCCGATTGCTACGAATATTGACCACTACACAGAAAAAAAAGTCATCTTGACTCAAGAAAATTATTTTCTTCAAAATTTACTTCTTGTTTCAAGTTATTGTTTATTCTTGAACTAATAATGTCATATACTTATCCCAAGTAAATCTTTCTCTTGGTTTGGAAAGTAGCGCCAATGTTGGCACCGTGATTTTTTGGAACTAAACCGAGATTTTTTTAATAAAGAATTAAATTAAAAAAAATAACCTTATGCATGATTTTTATTTTTTGTGTTCATTTAATTAGTCATTTTTGATTAATTTTTAATTGCTGATTTCCCATTATATTACTGATTTACAGTTAAGTGTGTAATGACGAAAATATTTGTATATACAAGTATTTGCTCGACTCATACAAAGTACACGGTTAGAAATTTGTTGCGTTAATAACTCAATAAATATAAGTAATATCGACAATCAGAAAAAAGATCCTTAAAGAGGAGGAAATTTCTACAGGAGGAAAAAGCCTACTTGGGCCTCGATGCGCCCGTGTGTACTTCAAGCAAGTTCAAAAACCAAGAGAATGATTTACTTGGATTAAGAGGTTTTATTTCTTCACTTAAGTTGGTAAGCATGTTGGAACTAGGGAATATTTGCTTAAACCAAGATTGACCAAAACAAGAAAAAAATTTACTTAAGGTTGCACGGACAGTACCCCGTAAGTCATAGTAGAATCTAAATTTTTTTTTCATTAAACTTAAAAATTTAAATACGAAAATTCATTACTATAATTTAATCGTTACCTTACATTATTATTAAATAAAATAATTTAATAATTTAATTAACAACAACAATAAATAGTCAACATTTGACTCAAGTATTTTTTCACAAAACTTGGACCTGACAACACCGTACTTAAATTAACAGCTGTTTATATTTATCTCACTGTGTAGTGTTGAGTTGAAAAACATAACCCCTAAAAATACACAGGAATTACTAAAATTCAAAATTCGCGCGTTCTATTCTGTGCAACGTTGCCACACTGCGCTGAATCACGTGGTTTGTTTATTTTTAAATATGTCGGCCTGAAATTTTTGTGAATTTCTCATCTTTTGCATTAAAATATCTTTAGAAGCCTTCGGCAGAAAATTTTCATTTTATTTTTAACGTATTCTACGAAAGTTGATTGACTGAAATAGAAGTTTTTTGTTTTTAAATCTTCCTATGAGGCAGTCACATAAATCGATATATGTGCAATCCGCCAATAGTCTCTATAGGCTACATGTTAAATTTCAATTTTTTAATAATTTATTAAAGGATAACCCTTCGACAGATCTATTCAAAAAAATTAATTTAGACGTATGAGATAGCAATTCATAACATATCAAAAAATTAGCTTCTGATCTTCAAAAGTGCATTAGTGTCCGTACAACCTTAACTCAAGAAAATATTTTATCTTCAGTTGAATATACTTGGATCAAGTAAATATTACTTGACTCAAGATGACTTTTTTTTCTGTGTACTTACTAAATACTGGCCGCCTGTGTTCCAAATACTAACCAGTAATATTATGCTTATTAAACTAATAAATAAATTTTATTGTTAATCTATAATAGTTTTGACATTAGGTAATCTATTCACTAACATGTTAATAATTTCAGTACTGTTGTTAGTTGTTCTGTATTCAGATACAATATTATCTTTAGTACTCATATCGCGTTACAAATGCCATAAGGGCGTACCAAAAAATTTTTTTCGGGAATCGAAGTAGTTATGCCTAAAACAGGCAGTAATGCAAAAAAAATTTTGGTACGCCCTTATGGCACCCGGGGTACCAACTGAGGACCATAAGGGCGTACAAAAAAAAATTTCAAATTTAAAAAAAATTTTTTTTCGTCATTTCTACGCGTTTCAAATAAAAATACGTTGTTTCCCGAAAAAAAAATTTTTGGGTACGCCCTTATGGCTTCCGGTAGGTACCCTGGGTGCCATAAGGGCGTACCAAAATTTTTTTTTGCATTTCTGCCCGTTTCAGGCATAACTACGTCATTTCCCAGAAAAAAATTTTTTATACGCCCTTATGGCTTTTCAAGGGTATTTTTTTTCGAGATACGCCCTTATGGCATCAGTAACACGATTTATTGAAATGAATAGCCAAAGTCATACTAATATTAGGTACATTGGATAATTTACAACACCAATTGTTGGCCAGAGTATTATTTCAATTATTAACATTTTTTTAACAAGAATTATTGATAATTAATCTTTGATATTCAATTGCTTCGACAAGTATCCACTCATTGATTCTGAAGTATTTAATTTTATGACCAATTTT
The DNA here is from genome assembly GCA_905319865.3 of Cotesia congregata. NCBI lineage: Eukaryota > Metazoa > Arthropoda > Insecta > Hymenoptera > Braconidae > Cotesia > Cotesia congregata. The sequence goes on from CAJNRD030001116.1 coordinate 4,397,184, forward strand.
CACAACTTTTTGACATTTGTACACAAACTTATTTCATTTTTTATTGTAACAACTGCATATCGCGACCCAAATGCCAAAAAGGTGTAGGTATTACAGCAGCTAGATACCTCATGCCAAAAGGACGTATAAAAAAACTTTCAATTTTGCTCTGAAATATAAAATTTATCTCTATAGAGTTATTATATATAATAAAATTTAACGCCATTTTGGCTTTGGAAATTTATTTTTTTATTTTTAGGCTTAGAAAGTGTTGATAAAGCAATGAGTAAAAAAAAAAAAAAATTATACGTCTTTTGGCACTGCAAAGCCAAAAGGGCGTATAAATTAATATGCGCCCTTTTGGCATTTGGGTTGCGATATGTTTGTGTGCATGCGCAAGTTTTTATTTAAAGTATAATTAAGAATTAATAATTACGTACTAAATATAAAATTAAATTACTAGATTTAAAAAAATTATGTTGTCATGCTGCTTGGTCAATATTTAGATACTGACCAATATTTGGTTCCTTTACCCTACAAATTTTTATAAGAATTTTTGGAAATTCCAATTATTTCAAGAGATATCATTACTCTAATGACGTAACATCTAACTGCTCTGGGTTTAGCTATAAAAATTTGGGAAAAATTATAAGCAATAACGCCCATTTATACTTTAATGATAATGATAAGCAAAATGAATAGCTGCAGCATATGCTGATTAAAAGTTATTATTAATTGTTAAATTCGTACTTGGAGCAGATATCATAGAGTGCCTCATTATCAACAATAAAACAACAATCTTCATAATCAACAGTTCCATGTGTTGTTAATAAAGCATTGTAAGGCTCGACTACAGACGTTGAAATATGTGGAGCTGGATAAATCGAAAAATCTAATTTTGTTAATTTATCATAATCTTGTTTTATGTTTTCTAGTAATAATGTAGTAAATCCACTTCCTGTGCCACCACCAAACGATCTAAAATTTTCAAAATTAATATTTAATCCATAAGCATGTAACAATACAATGAAAAATTAATTTGTCACCGAAAAATAATAAATCCTATTAATTTAGAGCAATCTTCACACACACGACGAATGCGGTCTATAACAACATCAATAATATCATGGCCAACATTGCAATAACCACGTGCAAAATTGTTAGCTGCGTCTTCTTTTCCAGTTATTAATAATGTTGGATCAAACAGAGATTTGTAACAACCAGTACGCACTTCATCAATTACTGTTGGCTCTAAATCGATCATCATTGAACGCGGTGTTAATTTACATACCTATAATAACAATAATTATAATTGATTTTTTTTTAAATATGAAGCTATGTATGAGCTCGTTTAAATAAAACATTTGCAATATTAACTTGAGATGGGGAAAAAAATGTCTGATATGAGTTGTCATCAGTGTCATAACCTTGAACCACGAAACCATCTGGTTTTATGCCATGCTCGAGACAAAAAAGTTCCCAACACGCGTTGCCCACTTGGACTCCAGATTGTCCCACAAAAATCGTCAGAATTTCACCTTCTGTGTTGCTCATGTTGAATTATGCACTTGATTCACCTCACACTTATTATATATGTCAATAGGTTAAGGAGCTTGGAAGAAATTCAGAAATTTTTTCGTTCCGATTAATGAAAATGAGTTTGATTTTTTTTAATTTTTTAATTTGCTTCACTAAAAATTTTGATTTTATTTTTCAAGGCCTAAAATTGATACATTTTATTTTCTGTTTTTTTTTTTTTGTCTTTTTATAGGTTTAGGACATTTTATTGTTATTTATGGATTTATTCAACTGTTTTAAAAATATTACTTAATCGAGATAAAAAGCGATTACAAATCGCTTTACTAATACCAAAGGGCGTATCTCAAATTATACTCTATTTTAGCTCTGCAGAGCCAAAAGGGCGGATAAAAGAAATTTTTTTTCGAAACAACCCAAAAGGGCGTATTTATATAATCAAATAGGTTTTCTGTCGAAGGTTTTCAATACTACCCCTGATAAAAAAAAAATTAGATATTACGCATATTAGTCCGAATTTGAATTTTTTGGCTAAGTAATTTTTTGAAATACAAGAAAATAAAAAAGACCATTCGGCAGCCGAAATTGAAGTAGATTTCATCATGAATAGAAAAAAAATATAACGAGGATTGTATACAAAACTAGAGTTTCTAACTTCTATGCAATCGACAAAAATATATATCAACGGAAAAATTTTAAAACCAGTGCAATAGCAAATTTCATAATTGGCATAGCGGAAATAGGACATAATTTTAAGACTACACATATGATATGGTACTCAAATTGAAGCTTATTTAAAGAGCTTTCAGATGTGATTTACAGAGATTCAATAAGTTATACCATTCCAAAGTTATTCGGTTTAAAAAGTGAAAAAATATGAATTTTTATAATTTTGAAAATTTTGACATCTTGGCATTTCTAAAAAATTTTACGACTACACATATAATATGGTACTTAAATTGAAGCTTATTTAAAGAGCTTTCAAATACATTTTACAGAATTTCAATAGGTTATCCCATTTAAAAGTTATTCAAGTAAGGAAGTGAAGAAATATGAATTTTTGTGATTTTCAAAATTTTGAAATCCTGGTAATTCTAAATTACTTGACCGATTAAGCTCATCTTCGAACTTGACCTCGGTATCTATCTGGAGAGGAACTTCTTAATGTGAGTGTATAGAATATGTGAGAAAAAATTATTAGATAGCTCGGACTGGGATTCGAACCCAGAACCTTCTGAAGATATGTCGGCTACTCTACCATTTGAGCTATCCAATCTATACTAAATTTCCTTTCACTTATTCTATATACATTAAGCCACACCGTCCATCTTACGGCTAGCATTTTAAACTACATATATAAACTTTTGAACCATATGCATTTTCCGACTCAGCTCGACGAGTATAGTCGAAATATAGCAAAATTTTTTAAAAGTTCCGTCATGAGGACCAATGCAATAGTTAGATTTCTATGAAATCTACTAAAAACTAATATCAATGTATATACCCTCGCGGTTTTGAGAATGTCGTAAAAATACCGTAATTTTTCGGCATTTATGCTCATGCCGTATATTTACCGTAATAATACGGTTAAACTATAGTTGTTTTGGCCAGTTTTTATACTGTAAATATCCTGTAAATATATACTGCACTTATGCTGTACAGTTACCAAAAATATACTATACAATTACCGCATTAATGCCCAAATTTTACCCAAAAAATTCCAAATAATTACCGTAATAATACAGTAATTTTGCTGAATATTTTCTGACATAATGGAAAATTATTAAAAATTTGGTTTTATTTTTAGTTCACTTCTATGTTAGAAATGAATAAAATGAAAAATTTCCAATTTTGCTTTTTATTCTCCACCGTTATTTTGCAAAAACAAATACTGTTTTTGAATAAATACTATGTAGAATATTATTTTTCAATTAGGTATTTAGCGGTAATGAATATTAAAAAATACATATGTTAAGTAAATATATTCTAATTTCAATTTCAATTTTTAATTTCTCACTTAGAAAATTGCAAATTTTCTAAAATCAAAAAGTTACATTGTTTCACATATATAACTATATTATTTAATTTTAAATATGCTTATTGTAAGATGGACGGTATGGCTTAATGTATATAGAATAAGCAAAAAAAATTATGGTACAGGCCGGGTAGCTCAAATGGTAGAGTAGCCGACTTTTCCTCGGGAGGTTCTGAGTTCGAATCTCAGTCTGAGCTTTATTTAATTTTACACCATTTTTTAAATATAGTTTTAATACAGTCATTTTACCGCCTTATTACCATAAATTTGCCGCATTGTTATTGTAAATATTTCGCATTTTTACGGTAAATGTTCCGTAATATTTCGATGAAAAAACTGACCAAAACAACCGAAAAAATGCTGAAAAAATACCGCATTAATAGTGTATAACTGCGACATTTTTTCGGCATTTACAAAACCGCTAGGGTAGGATTTCAATGAAGATTATTTTATTGATCCATCGAACAGAGGTAAGGAATATATTGAGGCTATAATTGTTTTTCAAATAGCTTAATTCGTTATTAAATTACATGAATTATATCCCATTTGTTCTTTCTATTATTTTTTATAAGTTTGGAAACTGTACAATCTCTATTGACCGAATAATAATAACTGATCCATTAATGCTCATTATAAAATAATAGATTTTCAAATATGTAGAGATAACTATCTCTATTGCTGACTATAGTTACCGCGTCCGGAATCATCGAAAGACAGGAATGTATAAACTGCAACTTGTATCAGTGATATGATCACTACATTGGCAATTAATTTAAATGTTAATTTTTTAACCATATTTTTATTGTTATTTACTTGAGTTCACCTGAGTAATTAAATAATAAATATTTGTTAACTATCGCTGCAATGTAGAAATTGGTAATTTTATAAAATTTTGGAACGTTATATAACGTTAGCTAGATTTTCGAAAAGTCGAATTTTCGATGGATACAATAATTTTGTAACTTTATTTTATAATAAAAAAATAATTTTTCGATCAATCAGAAATTTCCGAGAGAAGGTGCAACAAAATCAAGAAAAAAAAAATAAGGATAAAATAAAAATCATTTTTTGACTCTCTTAAGGAACTTATCTGGCATTGGTAAGTTTCAAAGGTAGCTTGCATAAAGTTAATAATTTATTTTATTTTTGTAATTTTCAGGAATAAAATGTATTGATATGATCTATTTTAATCGTAACTGAATTTGGTGATCGATAAAAAAGCCTTATAGTTCAAATGTAAGTCTCTTATTATCGAATAACTGCAATTTAAGCGCAATTCAAAGTAATATGTTTATTACTTTGTAAGAAAAATACAAAATAGCAGTAATTTACAATCTAATAATAAATTAGGGCGAATCAATAAATTAAATGAGCATTGATGATACCAACTCTTAAAACGATTGCACAGCTGATGAATGTGTTTACTACGGCATTATCAAGTTTAGAATTCACGGTAAGATTCCACTATTTAAAACGCGTATTTTAATTTAAGGTCGGCACGTTTAAATTAATCCTGCAGCATGCATCGTGTAGTATTATTGTAAATTATAGTTGATCTAATAATTAATGTCAATTTATTAATAAACTGTGTCGTGCTTTCATTATCTATTTGTCAATATTTAATAATACGCACTTTAGATGCATATGTTAACAGAAAAAAATGAGGAAAAATTTTTTTAACTGTAAAGCTATCAACTATGATTCATTATTAATGACAGTAATTGGTATTTCTACACACACAGGAATGTTAAAAATTTATCTTTAATTCACGATTTATCATGTTTTTTTTTTTTTTTTTTTTTTTTTTTTTTTTTTTAATTATAACATCGTATCTTTTCATTTCCGGAACACTTTCTAATTTTAATATTTGGCAAAAAAAAAAAACATTTTTTGAAAATTGAAAAAACTCGAATTTTTTTTTGGTTTTCTCAAAATCTACCGTGTGAATTCGGTCTCAATTCACAAAAATCCAAACAAACCGCAAACCGCTTTTCGATCGGATACTGCGTTACAAAGTTATAATATGTTTACACACACACACACACACACACACACACACACACACACACACACACACACACACACACACACACACACACACACACACACACACACACACACACACCCTTAAAATTATTGATTTAATCGTTAAAAATTAAGCCAAAAAAATTTTTTAATCAAAAATAAAATTTCTCAAAATCTATCGAACCAAATCATTTTAAATTCTCCAGAAATTTATGTTCCGTAGAACGCTTTGAAATGCCACAAATCGCTTTTAACTATTCAAACTGTTGAAAACTTATGGCATACACACATAATGACATCATCGTAAAAATAGTCAGAATAGCTTGCTAGGATCTCAAGGCATGAAGATCTGGTGAGAACTCAATTTACGAAAATTGGAGTAAAACCAATATTTTTTTAAAAATCATTGATATGAATATATTGCGGGAAGTTTAAAAATAAAAGAAAAAATGATTTTTAAATTCGTCATAATTTTTAAACGTGATAAATAACATTATCTCGCATTTTTGTGAATTTAATTATGACATATACATTTAATTAAACATCCTTTTTATTGAACGATAAAGTTTTGAATAATGCAATTGAAAAATTGTTTTTTGATAATTTATAGACCGAATTGAAACTTATCCATTTATTATCTACACAGAAAAAAAATTAACTTGAGTCAAGTAAATAATTTTGAAGAACTTCAATTTCTCGATTTGAATAAAAAAATTTTCGATCTGAGAAATTTTTTTTTATTTAAGTAATTTTGACTTGATTCAAGAATTTTTCGCGTTGTTTCAAGAGAATAAATCGCTTCAAAATTATTTTCTTGGTTCAAGAATTTTTCTTCTGATTCAAGTTAATTTTTTTTTTTCAGTGTAAATTTGAACAATTAAATTAAAAACTTCAAAATACAGTACAACCTGGTTATAGGTTATATTTTTTTCTCTCTTCTACTTACATGAAATATTTCATATATAGATGTAACTGCCGTGAGAGCGAGTAGATCATTCGATGAAACTTATAATCAGGTTGTACTGTACTTATAATTTTGGTGATTAATTTATTTTAGTTTTGAATATTTTAGCCGACCACCAACCACGTTAAGAATAATTTTTCCAAGAAATTATTCGTAAACGGCACGATTTTTACCGTATATCATGTATCGTATACTTTTGAAAATGAAATTCAATGCTAAGTAAATTGTACCCGGTAATGCGATCGAAACCATTACTATTTTTACTTTTCTCCGTATTTCTTGGAAAGTCACCATTTTGAATAACAATAGTTCCGTCAAAAACTAAAAAAAGAATAAAAGCTGTCTGAAAAAAGCTGAAAGGAAACAAAACTGCTGGGTTTATTGCTGGGTGCTGATGGAATTTTCAAAAGCGAATATATTTACTTATTTTTGTGTACGTTGAGCGAGAAGTTTTTTTTTTTCGTCGCCACCTGGCGGAGACTCTTGAACTAAAGAATTTTTTTTTCTATCCAATAATCATAAACATGAAATAAATATTAATCAATATTGTAAATAATTCAGATTTAAAAAAATGGAGCGATTATAATAATTAAAGATAATAATTGTGTCTGAATGCGTACATTTTCCGATGAAATTGACCGTTTTGGTAATTACGGTATAATTTGATTATTAGCAAGAATTGAGATGATTCATTTCGTGTAATTAATCATTCATTTTATTTTAGTTCATACCGAATTTTTAGCAGATATCATAGAAATTTAACTATTGCATTGGTTCTCATAACGGAACTTTTGAAAAATTTTGCTTGAACAAAACTTTCAAAGGAGTGAATTTAGCTAAAAATGTTAAGAGACGTTTTTTGTAGGAGATTAAATTTTCTTCAAAAACTTCTATTGGATTTTTTACGGATACTGATTTTTAAATGAATTACAAAATTCCAAAGTTAAAAAATCAAAGTGTGAAATCATACCAATTTTCAAGGTGTGGTTATGAGAAAAGGGGTCACCTAACAGAAAATTTCAATCAGTCTTTTTTTCTAGATCATTAAATTCTCTAAAAAATATTCTCTAATTTCATTTATCTCGATGGTTTATTATAGGAGTTATTAGGCAAAACCCTATCAAGTTTTAACGGTCGATTGTCATTTACCCTGAAAATATTAATATTACTTGATTAAAGAGAATGTTAATGCTAATATTTTCTAAAGATTTCATTCTTGATGTCTTGATTGAAAGTATAATTTGTTAAATATCACTATAACTACATTTTTTATTAATTAAACTTTAAAGAAAATAATATTTATTGATATAACATAGAAAAGTTTAAATTTCTTCTTTATCTAATCAATTTGATAAATAATTATTATTATTTCAATAACGTTTAGTTTTATCATCCTCAGTTTACATAGCCTATAAATATATCAAATCTTAAAATCAACGATTTCAAATTAAAAAATCTAAATATTTAATTGTTTTAGAATAACGCTTTTCTCAAATTTTTTAAGTTTCGAGTTTGATTAGTTTGACGGCACTTGACGTGATTTCTCGACAGAAAAAACAGTTACCAGGTTTTAATAAGTCGATCGGTTGAAAAAACTTGAAGTTATCGAAAAAAAATTTTTTTTATTTTTACTTATTTTCATTTTTTACAAAAAAATAGTTACCCAAAAATAGTTTAAAAAAATTATACCCAAACCCATAGTCAACATATTTTTTAGACTTTTTCAGTTCAAACGAGGATAAATGACTTAATGAGATATATAAATTTTCCAAATCTTGAAAAATAAAAAAAAAAGTTATTATAGAAAGTCAACGAAAAATATTGATAAGATAGTTTTCTGCAATAGAAAGTAAAAAAAAAAAAAAACTAAAAATACACCATTTTAAATGAAACACAGATTTTGAAAAAAAAAATTCGATTCGAACCATTTATCACAAATTTAGGAGCAAGAAAAAAAGTTTGTAACTTTCTTCATAATCTTGCATAAAATCGAAAAAAATTCCTGAGTACAGATGAGTATTATAGGCGTATTCTGACAAAGTTTGGTGGCTGCAGTATATTTTTAAATGCACTTAACAAAATACCCAGATAGCAATATGACGTCTTTTACAGTTCTCAAAGAACTCTTATTTAAGATTTAGACGTCAGAATTTTGATCAAAATGAGGTCTCCAAGACGTTTTGAGGACGTCCAACGTGCCACTTAAAGAGTGAATCAGGACTTTATAGAGAGAGTTTTTAAAGAGCTCTTTTTTCTGACTTCAAAAAAAGAGTTCTTAAAGAAGTCAGAATTAAGAGCCCTTTCTGACTCCAGAAAAAAATAGTTCATAGAGGAGACATTTTGAGTTTTAATTGTAATTAATATTAAAAAAGAGCTTAAATTGAAGTGGTGTCCCCTGGTCTGCCTTGGCTAGCTGCTCCTAATGAGATAGTAAATTTTTTTTTTTCTGATTTGGCATGCTTTTCCCGCTATGCCTTTTCACATGATACGCCGTATCAAAATTTAATAAAATTTATATTATACCTTTTTTCAAAAGCAATCATTTACACTATTGAATGTATAATTTTTTTTAAGTCTATAAATTTCATAGCGTTCTGAAAAAAGAATCGAAGATTTTATACAATTCAATTTATAATTTTTTTTTTTTCGTTAAATCTATTATAATTTTAACGAGAAAATAACTGTGGGATAATTGAAAAATCTACTTTTGTACATGGGGTGTGGCTGAATAGAGCTTTTTTTTTTACATTAATTTTATTTATACTAATCAAAAAATTTTACACGTAGTGTATACATAATAAAATATAAATGTAAATAAAATGAACTAATCAAAAAACTAGAAATAAGAAATCAAGTAACATAAAAAAAAATATAAAATCATTAAAAAGCACAAATTTAAGTTAAAATTGAATTGTAAAAATTAATTTTATCATATAGATATTCTTACATCTAGTCAAATGAAAGTGACTAAATTTTCTTTATTGTCTTAATTATATACATTACAAACATTTAACAAAATAATGAAGACTTTTTTAGTGCATAAAGCTATTAATTTTCCTAAACTTGAAGAATAAGAACAAAAAAATCTGGAAAATTGAAAATAAGATTGAATTTAAAAAGTAATTAATTTAAAATATTTTTTGGAGCTTGTAAATTGGAATGTGTACAGTATATTCATTATGATGGCTACAGTCACTACAGTAGCCGTAGCCTTCCAACTCACTATATATACAGACAGATATAGATATGTTTATACATTGAGGATAGTAACAGCTGATCGAGTCGATTCTACACATGCTCAATACTGATGAACATGAGCCTGATGTTAAAAATCCAGAGCCTTCAGTTGAATTCAGTTGGCTGTGGGCGTCCAGTCTTCAGTCCTCACAATTAACTCAACATCTTGCAATACACAATATACAATATACAAAATACAGAATCATCGATGTTCCGCGTCATCGCGCCCATGTGCATTCTTCAACAAAGAAACAAAGAAAAAAGTTATTCGGTGATTTGAGTATTTAAAAAATATATTGTCATTGTGAGTTTAAAAGTTTTTTAAAAATAATATATTTTCATGGTTTTGACTGACTAATATTTTTATTTTTAGTTACTTACTGTTGACAATTATTGAGTTTGGTGTATCAGTTAATAAAGATCTTATGTGCGGTCAAAAGCAATTGCGTTGCCAGAGGAGAAGAAAAAGGTGCGAGAATTGCCGGAAGTCGGAGTCTATGAACTCCGAAGAGGCCAACGACGACGATTGGACTGAAAATTGGTTATTTATTGGTTTAGACTATTAATATTTTTTTTTTTAATCTTATTTTATTTTATATTCTTTTCTTCCTTTGTTGGTTTTATTGTTTAAACAATTCTTTACTTGCTCAATCAAATAGTTGTTAAGAATTTGTTTTTGTGAAGTATATATATTAATCGTGATATTTTTATTTGATTTTACAAAAAATAATATAAATTTAAAAATGATCGGTGACAAAGAAGTTGACAATGGTATTAATATAAAAATTGGAAAGGATAATAATGATGGTAAAGGAAAATATCGACCTATTTCGACAAAACAACCGCGGGGGAATAATAATGGAGTTAATGGACAAGCTAAAAATGGTAAGATTTTTTTTTAATCATAAATGTTTTTAAATTTTGGTAATTGTTTAGTTTTACGGTCTACAATAATACTTCAATTGATAAGAATATTTGAAATTTTCTTTTAACACTTGTTTTTTTAAGTTAATTAAAAAAAAAAAAAAAATATTTTTTGATTAAAAATTTTTTTTGAAAAAATAAATAAAAAATGGCATTTTCGAAATTGTTTTTTGTTTTTACATGCTTCGAAAAAAAAAAAAAAAAAATACTAGAAGTTGGTAGACATATGAAGACAAACTTTATTAGAAATCTTTGGTCGACATAAAATTTTTTTTAACAACAAAAGCTTTATAAGTTATTAAAAGATTTATTCTTGCAAATTTTAATATTATATTTGTACGTGATTTTTTAATACAAAAAAAAAAAAAAAAAAAAAAAAAAACCCAAGATGTTAAAAAATTGAACAATTACTGAAATTTTTCAAATTATTTCGAAGCTAATAATAAAAGAAAACAATAAAAAATTTCCAAGTGAATTTTTTTGAATTATTTGAATTATCACAATAAAGAAAAAAAATTTAGAAATATAACATTTGTTATTTTTTAAAACAAAATTTTCAACAGTATATTTCATTGTGCTAAAGAAAAGATCAATGAGATTATTTCGCATGTATATTTCCGTGCGAATGTTTTATGTGTGTGTACATACCGCATTGACCATTGATTCATATACATTAGTCTGTCCTTCAGCTATACTACTCTCACGAAAAGGTTAATTACAATTATTATAAATAATAAATATAATTAAAATTATCAATGATAATTGTTCTATTAAAAAAAATTTGTTAACTTGAAATTGGTGTGCAATTAAAAGTACGATTAAATTAAAATAAATTTTTACAAAAATTTTTATAAATTCACAAAAATTTAGGACACGATATTAATTTTAAAGTTAATGGTTTTGAAAACATTGATTTTTAGTCGAAAATTTCTATTCAGGTGCCGAATATATAACTTTCAATATTAAAAAAGTGGAAAAATTATTTTTAAGACGAAGTAATCAATAACCAAAGTAACTAGGGTCAGTATCATCTGACGGTTCTGTTGACTTTAATTGAAAGCAATATCGTTCGTATAAAAATGAAAAAACTTTCTATTGCAAAATTTTGATTTAATTTACTAAAAATATCAAGTTTTTGATCATTTATAATCAAAATACTCTCCACAAACTACGTGCAGAGTAAAATAAATATTTTTCTTACTTTTACGAAGTTTTTAGTAGATTTTTGCTCTCTTGGTTGAAGTTACCAAAAATTTTGCCATATTATGTTTCTGGGGGTCAAGTATGTTCAGAAAATAGCATTCGTTCAAAAATATATATGAAATATAACGCGGATTATTAAGATAGCGCGCGTATAATTTTTGAGGAATCTTTATGATACTCAGCTCACTTTTTCTTTGGGTAGATACCTTAAGCAAGTTCAAATATGAGCGAAATCAGCCGATTAGTTAAGAGAGAGCGGCCATTTGAAAATTTAAAAATAGCAAAAATCACGATTTCCGTAACTTTTTTTTGTGGATAACTTTTAACTAAAAATAGATACCTAAATTATAGAAATATTACTTTAAAGCTGATTATCTGCTGTTTATTTTGACCGACTAAACTCATACTTTATGATGATTTTATCAAGGTTAATCAAATAACTTCTTAATGGTAAAAGTTAACTAATTTCTGTAAAATTCACTTGAATTCTGATAAAATGAGCTTACAGTTACTTTTTTTCACTTTTTATGTTACAATATTTTTTACCCTTATAATCATAGTTTAAAGTTGATTTTACAAAAACTCAAGAGATTTGTCTTTAAGAAATCTATTTCCATCTCGGATTCTGAATAAAATTTTCAAAATAGTTTAAACAAAATATCAAGTTTTTTTTTCGAAATTTTCATCAAAAAAGGTTGAAGGAAAAAGAGTAAAATTTAAAAAAGTTTGGAAAATCCAAAAGTGCACGCCTCATAATCTCATTTTTCACAGTAAAATTGATTAAAATAAATGATTAAAAGCAAAATAATAAAAAACAGAAAACTCTGCTATGGTTTAGTGGCGCCATAACTCTGAGATGAGGAAAAAAAATACTATAATAAAATGTATAGATAGATTTACAAAAAAATCCACAGTCATAAATTAGTTTTTTATAAATAATAATTTAACGACAGTGAATTGAACGCTCATATTAATTAAGAAAATCCGTCGTGTGTTATTTTAGATAATAAAAAAAAAATTATTCCGGTACGATCATTTTTTCGACCAATTTTCCTGCCACATACACCCATCCATACACAGACGTCCAGAAAAGATTATGTTTAATGTTATTATTTCCTATGTTAATCAAAAAAATTGTTATTGAAATATATTTTATGTGCCTGACAAATTATTTGACTTGATATAAGTGTACTAATATTAATCTGTAAGTGCGATATAAATAACAAAAAATCAAAATCATAAGCTTCGCTTATGAGGCGTGCAAAAGGCGCCACGTTTATTGAGTGACCAACAAAAGTTTGACAAGTTTAAAAACATTCAGTTTATTGGAAAACAAGAACGATTTTTTTAAAGCTTGCTGTATCCAATACAGTTTTTTGAGTATCAAAGTAATATGACCAATTAAAAATATATGTCAGCGAATAAAAAAAAAATTTCTTTTTTTTTACAAATCATATGATGTGGACAATTTTCAACTGATTGAGTTCAATATCTAATTAGATCAAAGAATGTACACCGTATATATTGAACGATTGGTACTGATATTGAAAATGATATATAGTTAATACAAGCAAGCATAATCCTCAATAACATGCATTGATCAGCATTATCTTATTGTTATTATTATTAACAATCACCATGACCACGACTGCACTAATGGTGATCAATGATCATACTAATGACGTGATGATCGTTATTTAACTTAAACCATCACAGTCATTCAACGTCAGATGACTGTATGCTAAATTCTTTTTTTACCTTGTGGTAGTGGTCATATTTGAGAATTACAAAACTTGCTGAAATAAACTCATAAAATTTATTTTATTTATTAATTACATTGAAATTTTACCTAACGATTTTAGTCTTTTCAATACCGTCCAATCTCTTGACAAAATAAATCTATTAATTACTTAAATAACGAATTATTTTATCGAGTTTTCAAGTTTCACACATTTATTATATTGATTTACGGAAATTTTTTTTTTATTTATTTCTATATGTTTTTTTTCATTGTTATCAATCAATTTTTCGAAAACTCAATTTTTAATAAATAATCTGTACAGTGATGAATTATAATTAATTTACGATACAATTGTTGTTATTTTAATAAAAATTTGTATAAAAGTAAATTGTCAATTTTAATATTGATTACTTTTGTGATTAATAATTATTTTAATTTAAAATTGCAAATTTTTGATCTTTGATTGAAATTATTTTTTATCCGTTGAAATTTATTGTCAACTATTAATCATGATATAATCATTATTTGAAAAATATCTATTACAATAATCGGCAAATTTTTATCTAAACAATAACAATTTCACCGTAAATACTAAAATTAAGGATATGTCAAACCTGGAATAACTTTTAAAGAAGTAAATTTATTAAAAAATCGTGGTAGTCTTTTTTTTAGAGTTTTTAATTTTTTAGAGAAAAAATATATTTATCTTCCGTGTAAGGTAAAAGACCCAGTTATTGACACTGGCCTATTTATTGACACTTGCAATTTTATTCTGATAAAAAAAAAAGAAATCAGCTCTAATAAATTAATAAATATAATTTTTTAATTGTAAATTTTAAGATAATTGATTCTTTGAAAACATTTTATTTTTTTAATTGGAATAAAATTGCAAGTGTCACACAACTAAGCCAGTGTCAATAACTGGGTCTTTTACCTTAAATTAATTTTAGGACAAGCTAAAAAATTCTAAGGTTTAGAAAATTCATTATTGTGTTATTTAATAGAAACATTACTATTCACAATCTTTAAATATTAATATTAATCACTCAAATTTTAATAGGATCTTCATTTTGACATCCTTTAACAAAATTTCAAGCCCTTACAAAAAAACTTCATTTTTTTGTAGATGCTAACCTGAATAATACTTCTATCCCATAATTTGGTTCATCGCTGCAATAAGTCGAACTGCAGCACTATTGGAGTTAAAAATGCAACACGTTATGGGTAAAACTTATACTTTTCACTGTAGTTAATACGTTACTCCAATGTCGCGATTGATTTAGGTGTTGTCTTACGTTTTATGTGTTGCCGCGATTATTACTTATTTTCCATAACTATTTTCATTCCGTGAACTAATAAAAGTACAACAATAGGAATTGTTGCGGAAAAAAACGAAAAAAAATTTTTGACAGTAAAGTAAAGTACTTTTTAATGACTGGAATTATTAATAAATTGAATAACAACAAAGATAAAACGAATTACTCGAACAATTGATGATAGACGTGAAAATTACTTAATTGTGATAATCAGCCGGATAATATGAAATTCGAGAAAGAACTAAACTCTACTTTCGAATTGTTTATAAATTACAGGTAATTAATAAATAATACAAATTAAAAAATTTTTATCTTCGAAACTACTGGGTTGATGTTTTGGATGTTTTCGGTGTCAGCAGGTAAAATGTAAAACATAGACAATGCTATAATTCTATTTTTTTTTTAATTTTCCTCGAACCAATAGTTCATAAGTTATTAAAAATGGTATTTTGCGCCATTTTTTTGTAATCAATGATCTAGTTATGTTAAAAATCATCAAATATCGCTCTGAAATTTTAACTGCTTATTCTTGACATAAAAACAAACATTCTTAGCTTTATAGTACATATTTTTGCTAAAAAATTTAATTTTTCAAACCTGTATCAAGTTTTGAATTTTTTTATGAAAATTCGAAAATTTCTATGGCCCAAAAAAATTAAAAAAAAAAATTCTGATTCAAGTAAATATTTTTTTGATTCAAAAGTTAAAATCAATAAAATAACTAACTAAAATTTTCTCTTTTTTTTTATCATTTTTTATTTGTCAAGAGATAATAATTTGAAAACTACATTATTCAATGTGTACTTTACCAATGTTTTATATCAGTTAATATTTCAAACTATTAAAGCTTAAAGAGATAATGAAATTAAAAGGAAATAAATTATTATTGAATTACTTAAAAGAGTTGACTAATATATTAAAGTAAATTATATAAGTAAGTGCATAACAAGAAAATTTATTAAGTCAATTATTAAATTCTTTATAATGTACATCGAGATAGAAAAAAAATTATTTTTTATTATTAAGCGAATGAGATCATTTTATTTTTGTTATGATTCATTGTAATTGTTTATTATATATTTTGACGTAAAGTCTGATTATTTTTTTCTTAAAAAAATATTAATAGAAGTTTATTGCAAAATCTTCCGTTTTATTATTGATCTTATCATAATACAAACGAGAATTCTTTAAAGATAGGAAAAACAGATAGCAGTATAAATGTTGGCGGAAATAATTTATTTATTATGATAGATAAATTGAATCACAAGTAAGTATATTGAAGATGATAATGGGATCAGTTTACGAAGAGTACAGTCCGAAAAAAAAAAAAAAACTCAATAGGATTTCGGGCATGATTCTAAGTCGGTTAAATGTCAAAGGTAATAAGTTCTAGGAAAACTTTTATTGAAATAAAATGTATAAATTCTCTGCTGATTAAACATGATATGAAAATTTATGAGTAAATTACTGCCTATAATAACCTAAGATGAGATAGTATTTTCAAAATGTACCCTTTTAGCAATGAATTGAGTTAGTTAATTTTACACAAAATTTTAAGTATAAAGGCAATTTCTTAGATTTTCTCAATTGGATGGAATCATTTTCTTTAGAAATAATTTTCTTAAAGAAATACTAAACTAATGGACATCAAGTTTGGTTGATTCATGCCAATCTTTATTAATTAGTTCTTTATTCTAAAGTTGTTCTGGAAAATTTAGCTGTAAATATTGAATTGGTCATGGATATTACTCAGAAAAATACGCATATTTTTTTTTTCTTGCATTCAATAAGTAATTAGATATCCACAATTCCAGAACTTAATCAAACGTTTGTTTCGAAATAAATAGTGCCATTTATTTAAAAATCATTTTTTCTCTTTAAAAAAAAAAATTATAATTTAAAAAAATTTGCTAGTTATTGTTTTTAATTTGATTTTTCGATGTTGAGTATTTGGATATTAATTGGATATTGTCGTTTTGAAGTCTATGCTGAATTTACATAGTAAATTAATTTGAAATTTAAACGATTTAATTAAAAAAACATACATCAAATTGAATTGAAGTCGGCTGATTACTCACTAACTGTTGATATCAAAAATTTTGTTTTAAAGATCTTGACATTCACAAATTAAAGACTTTGGATTTTTTTTTATGCACAAAGTTTTCAAAATAAATTTTTTTTTTTTTTTTTAACAACAAAATATTTTTTTCATTTCAAACAAAAAAAAATCAAGCTCTTGATCATGTAGCTATTAATTCCCAAAAAATAAAAAAAAATGAATGTAAATTATCAAAATAAAGAAAATTTACAGATGAAAAGTGTTCTAATAAACAATTTTTTTTTTATACAATAAATAACAACATAAGAAATAAGCTTCAAGTGGAAAGTAAAATGAGTATTTTCTAAAAAAAATGAACTAAAACCGGTTTTGTCATAATCTTTTATCAATTATTACTCATTATTATTATTATGATTGGTATTGTAATATATTTGTTGATATAAAATGACATACAAGGACATATTGTTTTATTGAACATGTAAATTATATTAGGAATAACCAGTTATCAATTTTTATAGCAAAGTATTTCTTAGTTTGCGTATCTTAAAGAAAACATGCGTAATTCATTATTCCCACTTATTTATATATTTCTTACAAAAATTGTGATTAAAGCAACAATTTACATCAATTTATTACTTAATAAACTTTTGATAAGTTATTTATTTATTGTATCGTATTCATATTACTAATTATATTGAGGCCGTGTACTTGCTTATTTTCCAGCAAATGATGTGAAATTTTTTGTAAATAATTCTCCGAAAGTTTTTTAATATGTATATATATATATATAGTAACTTTTATTTATTTAATTATGGAATAATTTGTATTGAGGATTGAATCCTGTTAAACGCAATAAAGATTTATTAATTTATATTACTAATTATATTCTATCTTTTAAATTATTTTATACTTATCATTTAACCTTTCATTCGCAAATTACAAAGGATGTTTTTGCTTATTTACTTTTTTTATATACACATACAAGCATATAGATTACTTTTTTATATGTATCTATATATATATATATGATGACAGAATGAGTAATGTTGGCACAAAATCTAGTTCAGAACCTATTTCCTTTATTTATAAATTTAAACTAATTTTTTTTGGTTCTATTTATGTTTTTTTTATTTGACTTTGAGATTTTTCTTTTGTATAGTAACTATATTCAGTCGCACAAAAATAAAAAATAAATGTTTTTGTTAACTGACGGTAGACATTGAATTGGAAATTTACAATTGATATCAATAGTAAAGTTTCTGGCACAGAATGAAACATGATTTCAGACTGCGGGTGATGCCAGCACTCGTTTCACTCATCTTGTCAACAGCAGCCGCATCTAATCTAAGATTTTCTTTCATGTTTTGCCACGCGAATGTATATTATCATTTTCAAAAATTTTTCTTCTTTGCCAAGACATCCATATTAATTTCCCGATCTCGAGAGATATTATCAATGAAATATGATGGTTATTATTATTTTTGCATACCACTAGCGTGGACGCAAAAAAATGCTTCATTATCCCTTAGTAAAGTTCTTACTAATTTTTACCATGTAACCATAGCTCTTTCTTAAGGTCCGTAGATAGAGTATTAGAGAAAAAATTATTAATAGCAAATCTATAGTTACTAGCATATCTTTTGCTTTGAATTAAATATACTTTATATAAGTTTTTAATAAGTTAATGATAAGTTAACGAAAAATGATTTTTTTGATAGAAAATTTTTAGTACTTCAGATCTCATAAAATTTTTTTTTTGGAAAGTTTGAGAGTTAACAACGGTATTGAAATCTATCTTTACATATTTCAAAAGCTTTTTCGAAAAAGACATTTTTTATTATATTTTTATCATATTCCGCCCCCCCCCTTTCCCTTCTTGATTATTCGATGATGTTGAGCGATCATTGTCAATAAAAATCGTGGAGATTGCATTTGGCTTTAACTTTCGCCAATTATTTTGCCAGTGATTTTCAACTCTCAACTAAGCTATATATTTTTCATCACAAGTAACAGAATATAGTCCAATAAGAAAACCCTCAAAAATTATAAAATTGAAATGAAATATTAAAAATTTGTCTGTTGAATTTTTCATTAAATTTTTATATCGAGCTGAATATTTTTTTGTGCATAAGAATAATTTTTACATCTAATTTTATTCAAGTACATTTGACATTTTATTACTTAAAATTATTACCAAAATGTAGAATTATAATTTTTATAACAATAAAATTAATTCCGGTTTTTTTTTTAATTATAGAATCAGTTATAAAATTAAATTCAATTATAAAAAAATGTTGATCAGACATTCCAATACTAGTATAGATAGCGTTTTGGTACAAAGAAAATCATGGTGGCAAATTAAAGAAAATTCCCTAACATTAAATTGTTTAAAATTAAAATGTAAATTTTTTAAATAATGGTTTTAACGCTAAAACAGTGTATTTTTAGAAGTAATTGAAAAAGTTAGATTGAAAATGACATCATCATTTTATTTTCCAAACAATTGATCAATGTTAAATCGAGTTAAATGAGACATTGTCACACAATAGACTACACTCAATTTATTTTGAAATACAATTTATCGTCTTCGCTTTCACATCATTTTTTTTATCTTTTTTATCTGTTTCTCTTCATTTAAATATTTAACTTGTCAACTTTATTACAACATTTGGAAATTTATGAAAAATTTTGAGTCACCAAATATTATCCGTTAGTTGTTAATTATAATTAAATATATTAAAAAATGTTAGTATACTAAAGCAAGTTTATGTGAGAGAATCATTTACAAATTTATTTTGTAAATAAAAATTACATCACTACAAGTTTTCACATATTTACATCATAAAAACTGCCAAACCTTGAAAGAAATTATTTATAAGCATCTTCAGTAATTGAGCTAGAGCGATTGAACAAGAATACAGAAACAAAAAGATCTGGAATGAAAATAAAATTATGAAAATAAATAAATAGACTAGGAAGAGGTTCTAAACTGCCCACGTATGACGTTGTATTTTTGCTCCGTTGATTCTATTTTTTTTTTTTATGAGTGGAAAATTCCTATCAGAAATCACAATGTATTATAAAATATAAACACACCGGGCGATTATTGATATCCTTTCATTCCGAGATTTATTTTTATCAATGATCGTACATTTTTATACAATCTTTATAATCTGAAGAACTAAAAATAAAATTAATCGTTGTAAATTATGAAATATTCATTCATAAAAAAACAAAGTTTATTCAAGTTGAAATAGCTCATGAGTGCATGAGTGAAAAATTCTTAAACTATTTTGGTTAGACTAGCGCTCTTAAAAAAAAACTCTTTTTTCATCCCTTTTTTCCTACATTCTATTTTTTAACATAATAAATCAAATGTAAGAAATTAGCAATATTAGATATTTACAATCAATTTAATAATTAGTAATTTTGAAATAATGAGTGTCAATAATTGGTACATAAAATATAAGGTGCGTTATATTGATAGTAAGTCTAGACAGGGCCATAATTTTTTGACAAAGTTTTTGCATTTATTTTGAAAAAATTAAAAATAATTTGAATCATAAGTAATAAATGAATATTAATTTTCAATGCTTGAGTAGTTGTATTCAGTTGAGCAAATCAGTGATTTTTGGTTATTACTTATTATAGTTTATAATATAATGATAAATAAGAATTTTATCAACTGGACCTTGAAAAAAATCTGAATAATTCAAAATTTTATCAGTTGTTCTCATCGTAAATTTTACAATAAAAATCTCGAATCTTAAAAACTTTATTTGAATAGTGTTCATGTATCTTATCTCTTATCGTCATAACTTACAAAATAAATTCTTGGGATGTATCTTATCATTATCACCAATAACTCATTTATTTATTGATTCAAAAAATCCGATTAAGCAATAAATTTTTTAAAAGTATTTTTTTGAGCAACTTTCAACTGCTGACCAATTAATTTCGAAATCTCATTAACTTACAACTAAAATACGAAGAGCTGCTAGATATAAATGTCGCAAACTTGAAAACAATCGATTGATTTTCGGAGAATCAAGGAATAAAATTTTATTTTTTTACTATGTTTACTAAAAGTGTGTCAATACTTTTAAAATCTTGTTTTCTTCACACTCATAAAAAATTTGAAACTGCTCTTTTTTAGGTTACTATTTTTTAAAAATATCTTATAATGTCATATAGATAGAACGCACGAAGGCTATATATAAATGTAACCTTCGTGGTAGAACGGAATTAATAATTTTTAGCAGCTCCCACTTGAACTCTTTCTTATTATTACTTCTTTATTGTATGATTATGATTTAATCAATATTCAATAATAATTCACGATTTTTCGTTTTTTTTTCTTACCTGATTACTTTCTAGTGAGAAAAAAAATACTTCGATTCTCGCGTGAAAAATGTTTTCATTAAATTTTATAAAATTATATTAATTAAATCATTGCTTCTGTTGCAATGTAAAAATTGCTAAGTTTCATAAAATTTTTTAAAACTTAATAAGTTTGTGTAAAATTTAATAGAATCAGTCATTTATTTTATTCAAATCTAATTAAATCAAATAAAGATTTTGTGACAATATATATGCCCGGTAATTGGGACCATTAATTAAGCGACGCAGTGGATCGAAGCTCAAGAAGTACCATGTTCAATAAGTCAAACAATCTTTTCAATAAATAAAATTACTGAAATTCGCTCTTAAATGTCCAGTTAGTTTACGAGCATACAATGAAAAATATTTTTGATTAAAAAATTAAAGTATATATTAACTACTGATGACAAAAAGTATCCGGATATGTATTTACAGAAATTGTTTCCCGATCTAAATCTCATAGAAGTATTGTGGAATAAGCAACTAAAAGTACAAATTATTGACACTAAAAAACACGGCTGATTATTTTTTTAAAATACTTAAAATCAAGTTTGTTGAATTTTTTTAAGATATATATATATATTGATGAATCTTTTAACTAAAAAATTCAAGTTTTTTTTTTTACTGTAAATTCTTAAATTTAATTATTTATTTCAACTGATAAGCCAATCACACGGATAGACTAATTATTGACAGTCTGACAAAATCGATTAATCTAATTAGTGGCATAACGTTCCACCAATTATTAACACCCTTAATCATCAACACTCATTAATTTACTTAACTAAATTAAAGCATTGAAAATAAATATCTATTTATTACTGATGATTCAAATGATTTTTAATATTTTTAAAATAAATACAAAAACTTTTTGTCAAAAAGTTACAGGGCTATTACTTTATTATTATAAATTTTAATAAACAATAAATTTATTGTAAATATCTATTGTTGATTTATTTTTATTTTATTTTACTTCTCATATTTCTGGCCAGCAGGCTTTGGCATAAATAAAATGAATCTGAATCTGAATATTTTATTTATTTATAAATTATTGAAAAATAAAAAGTAAAAAATGTAACTTTAAGCTTATTTAATATTTTATCAGAATCCAAGTGAATTTTACAGAAATTAGTTAACTTTTACCATTAAAATGTTATTTGATGAAAAAAGCCATTGAAGTACCATTTTTCTTGTAATTTCTATGATTATTAACATTTATAAAATCATCATAAAGTATGAGTTTAGTCGGTCAAAACAAACAGCAGATAATAATCTTGATTTTTGCTATTTTGAAAATTTCAAATAGCTACCATTTCTTAACTAATCAGCTGATTTTACTCATCTTTGAAATTGCTCAAAGTATTTACTGAAATAAGAAATGTGCAAAGTTTCATAAAGATCTCCTAAGAATTGCGGACGGTATTATGATGATAAAATTTTCGGTAACTTTTGCCATGGGACCAAATAAAATAGTTGAAGTTCTAAAAAAAATCAAGTAAGAAAAAAAATGTAAACAGATGAAAAAAAAAAAAAAAAAAGATTTTTTTCAAAGAGCTGTCTCAACTTGAATAAACTTTGTTTTTTATTATTAAATATTTTATATTTTTCACAACTAATAATTATTTTTAATTCTTTGAATTATAAAGATTATTTAAAAAAGTACGATTATCATTGGACAAATCTTGGAATAAAATAAAGAATCAATAATAGGTACTTTGATCTTTATAAAATTTTGCTTTCTGTAAAGCTCTAGAAATAAGTCAATAATTTGATGATAAAGAAAAATCAGAATAAAACTGTCTTTGAAATTAATTTTCAAATTCCGTAATTTTTTTAATTTTCTTTACCAGTTAAAATACTTAAAAAATATCATATATTCACCTAATTATATAGTTGTATTCCGTCCTGATTTGAATATGTATAAATATAGTAACATTGAAACTAGTAAGGACCATTGCAATATAACCTTGTGTACGTCCCAATATCAAGCGTTCACCTCGACCTTCAACATGACTTACATTTAAAATCATCTATTTATATTTACATTCAATAATACAATACTATGGTTTTTTATTAAACAAAAATAATTCATTCATTCATTGAATTCTTCTCGACGTGAATTCTCATTGTTTGCTAACTTAAGCATGCGATAGTCATTTCTCATGAATCTGTAAACAGTAATAAAATAATAAAATCTGTAAATTCTAACCAAAATTGTTAAATTGTCAGTTTTGCGAATTAAATTTGTTAAATATATTTATTAAAAATAACATTTATCATTATAATTAACTAAATTTCAGTAATGCCGTGTAATGAAAACTGCTCTAACAATATTAACGCTCGTATTCTTGAGCTTTATTGCAACTTTAATTTATGTAAGTGAAAATAGAAATAATTGTGAAGAGTTGATAAATAAAAAATTGTTAAACAAGGAATATAATGATCTGATAGACAGAAAAAAAAATAAATTACACGGCAGTAAAAGTTGTTCCAATAAAAAACGACAAGAAGAAGACGATAAAACTGGAGATGATCTTGATAGTTTAATAAACTCGTTAGCTCGAAGATTAGAAACGGTTAGATCTGACTCGAAATTATCACGAAAAATTAACGATGAGCTAGATAAAACGGATCAAGTCCCGTTAATTTGTCACTGTAATCCTGATAGAGGTGATTATTCACCACCGTATGACGATAATAACTGCATTGATCATACTTATGATTATTCATGTGATGATTTCTTTGAGAGCCAAAAAAAATCAGGTATTAATTTTGATTAAAAAAATTCAAAATAAAATTATTTACAGTATTTCATTTTTTTTTTTTTTTTTAGAGTGTTTAATAGGAACTTTTAAATTATTTGTCGATAAAAATACAAAGAAATTTGAACACTTGCATCGAAAAGGTTAATTCAAAACGTTTTGATTAAAGTTTTTTTTATTGAAAATGAAATGTTGTAGATAATTATAAGAAGAAATATCGAAGTTTTGAAGACTATATCCCGAAATTTAAAAGAAACATTTAAAAATGGCTCATGTGTGCACATCATGTCTGGATTCATATTCCCGTCATCAGAGAGCCAACGAACATATTCCTGGGAATCCCGGGTACTCGGGGTTGTACTACAAGATGCCGCAAAAATTAACAAGACAGATATTTTCAAAAATATTGGACTCTGAATTTTTTTTGTACGATTTTTGTAAAAGAAATTCTCAGCTTCTCTGGACATTAGAAAAGTTAGCGGTCGCTTTAATTTTGTTTTGGATTTTTTATCAACGGTTTTTTAAATATTTGACATACTTTTTGTGGAATACTTTGTATGTTATGTGCTGTATAACTGTCAGTGGTTTATTATTTATTTTTCTGTCAAGTCAAAAAGAAAGTGACAGTATTAGAATTAAAAATTTTGATAAAAGTGGAAAAAAATTGGGTAATGAAAATTATCGTCGGATTAATTCAAAAGCGAGCGATGCTTCGCTATCAGAAATTGAGGATAGGATTAATATAAATACAAACAACAATAAATTGAAAAAAAAATTATTTGTTGATAATAAAAAAAAACTAAAACGACGCAAATTAAATACAATTGTTAATGAACTTGATTCAGATTCTGATAATTCATGCATTGCTTTTCGTCATAATTATAAATGAATAAATAAGAATGAAGGTATTTTGTTAAAATGTAAATTTTTTAAGGTGATAATTTTTTTATTAAATTATAAAAAATTAAATATCAAAGTTTTATTTTTATCAATGTTATTTATGTTAATAAAGATTTTTTTTTTTTTAACGGAGTGACTAAATTGATAGAATGTTATCTTTTCTTATCTGAATTGTCACAGATGATTATTGTAAAAGAGTAAACACAGTCAAAATTGACATTACAAACATGTGTACTTTATGGATCTTATTTCAATAACATATTATTAAATAAAATCATGTTTAAAGTTTCTGATGATTGTTTTACTCAATTTCTCACGAGGAAAATAAATTTATTGTGATAACAAAAATTCACTACATTAATCCCAAGGGTTTCGTATTTCAGCTATAAATAATCGAAAAATTAAGACTTTCATACATTTTTTTTCAACGTGTTCTACTCTTTGAAGATTAAAGATAAAAAATAAGTTTGATTTTTAAAAAATCAAATTTCATGAAGAAACTTAAATTTTGTCGTATGATAAACAATCCGAAAAGTTGATCCTTTTATTTTTCTCATCATTAATACTTTTTCAACTTCCCGCTATGAGATCCTACACGGGAAAAAATTTCTGGAAAAATTTACGATACAACTATTGTAAAACTGGACTATATCTTTATTACTATTAATTATCAAATATTTTAGAAGAAAAAATACTATTTATTAATGAAAAAATACGATATTACTATTGTAAAAAGTAAGAGATGAAAATTTCCAGTGCTGCCTCTGTATCTTTCCAATAGAACTATAGCAAATTTTACAATAGTTGAATTGGAATATCTCTCAATTAGTGTGAGTGATGGCCGTGCACAGCGCTAGACTCTGAATTTATTGGCCAGGTGCACGATGGTGCTGCCCTCATTTTTCATGCTTTTTCTGTGTTAATTTAAATCAAACGGAGTAATTTAGTTCCAGTGGTCGCCATAAGCGTTAAATCATGCTCTTCTCATAAGATTTACACGTAAAAGTGGTAGTCAGCGCCAGCCCTCCCCACCATATACTTCGCACCCTGCCAATATAAATGTTAATTTAAAGGACATGGGTTAAAGGGAGAGTCTCTGGCTACCAACACAGAGTTCTGGGTTCGATTCCCAGATAGCACGAAAATATTTGTTTCTTTTTTCGATTACTGTACAGGTACCAATTCGTGCAACCTTCTATCTCTCTCCCTCCCTAATATTTCTTTTAAAAAAAACTAACTGTTAATTTTTACAATAGTTGAATTGTAAAATTCACAAACACATATTGTATAATTTGCTCTATAGTATTCGACTTTTTAAAACTCTTAAATTGCTAGTCTTATTTGTTGGATAAAATTTACAATAGTAGATCGTAAAAATTACTAAATGAGAAGTATAGTCCACCGTTACTATTTTATTTAGTAAAAATTACAATAGTAAAATAGTAATAACTCCTTCAATTTTCTTCCCGTGATGTAAAAAACTATTCTGACTATATCCACGATGATGTCCTGATTCATGTATGTATGAATAAATGTATGTGTGTAAACTTTTATCAAAATTTGCTTCTAAACTTTTAATTAATCACTGCAATAATGTGCAATAATTTACTCTTGTTATGTGCTACTAATTTTTATTTCTTAAGAAATCAGTTTTGTATAATTTTATAAAATTTTATGAAATTTTATATTGAAAATGATTTAATAACATTTTTTATAGATTTTAATTTTAAAGAAAAAATTTGATAAGAAAATTTCTCACCGAGTATCCACGTTAACTACAAAATTAATCGAGACTAAAACGTATCAGATTTTAATTTAATCTTATATCTAATCTTAGTCTCAAGTTTCTTATAACATAAGGAATCAATTATCTTCAGTAATAATATTATTTAAAAATAAAAAATTGCCAATTATTGCCTAAAGATAATAACAATTAATCGCATCGAATTTATATTAAATGTAGATCTAGGTTATCGAAAATTTAATTTCTGATAAAATATAACATCGTCGTCAGCAAGATAATTCCTGTAAACAATACATATATTTTTCTAATTTTTAATTATCACAAAATAAGTATTTTGAATGAATATTCGAATGGAATCCATTTTTATGATGTAATTTAAATTATTTTGATCCAATTAACAAGTAAACTTAAGTAGATATATATTTTTAGTATTACAAGATTAAAGATGTAAAGTAATAAGAAAATAAAAAATTTTTTTATTTATTAATATTTGAATAGATAAAATTATTGAATTACTACAAATAAAATCAGTTTTATTGTAGAACATTTTTTTTTTTTTTCAGCCAATAAGAAAAAGATCAAATATTAACTACAGTTATATAATATATCACTTTCGAGTCATTTTAATAACATTCGTACATTAGCAATAAGAAAAATAAATAAGTCAAGAAAATTTTACAATTTTAGTGAAAAGTCTACACTTCATAATGTATATACTGTTGAAATTTTTGATTAAAACATTATCTCAAAAGTCCCTTTAATTCTTCAAGATTGTTTCTTTGTAAATATTTATAATAGGGTGTATATATGGTGCAATCAATTAATAAGGGGGAACACCACTGTGACGATCGAAAAAGAGAGGTGATTTTCGGGAATTTTTTTGACAGGGAAAATAAGGGAATTTAGAGATTGGATTTTTTTTATTTTAATAAGGGTACATTAAAAATTATTACCCTAAATTTTATATATTAAAAATTTATTTATTACAAAGTTATTAACAATCTCGTAGAGCACTAGAAAAAATTTCCCCCTCCATGGTCGGTTCGATAACTCAAAAACGGATCATCTGAAAATAAAAACCCAAATTGCTTTTT
>CAJNRD030001116.1:4430613-4475050 GCA_905319865.3 Cotesia congregata
AATGGCATAAAAAAATTTGAAAAATAATCATTTGCTGCGTAACAACAATATAAAATCAGTCATAACTTGAAATTAAAAAAAAAAAATTATTTAACATACATTATTTAAATTTTTAATTTTTTTGTTGCTTTAAAAATTAATAATTAATGAAATAAAAATGTTTTATTAACTTTGATAACGCCATATCGTTGAGTATGTTTATAAAAAGGGCTCCAAGAAACAAAATATTTATAGATTAATTATTTAAACTTTTACACCGTCTTTTATGACAACATAAACCCGTAAAAAAAATGTTAATTAACAATTGAATAATTTTTTGAAAAATGGTGATACAACTTTTATTACCGCGGAATCATATTGTTTGAAGTGTCTAGATGACACCAGAATTTTTTCAAATTTTTTAATTAATATTTAATTGCCTAAAAAAATTATTAAAAAACTATGCTCACTAGAGAGGGGGCGCGCGCATGCCGAAACTGCCGCGCAAAAGCTGATTTTCAACGCTTGATTAAAATTATAAACATTGGAGCTACAATTTCGGGAGTCGAGAACTTTTTTACTAAAATTTTCTGCTCTTTCAGAATCTTTTTTTTAATATTTCAGCTATCACTTATACTTTTTGAGATATTGCCAAAAAGCTGGACGGCTAAATTTTTTTACGGTTTTTTGTTAATAACAATTGTAATTTTCTTTTCCTCAAAAAATTCAAAAAACGCCTTTTTCTAGACGCCATTCCGGATCGTTTAAGCCATCAATCATATTTTTAGGAGTCCTGCAAGTATTTTTCGCAATAAATCAACTTCTCGACTAGACTAGATGAAAACTTGATTTTCGAAAAACGGGGTAAAAACAATAACTTCCCGATTTTAAAAAATTTTCAATTTTCTTAGCGGGAAGTTAAAAATAGGTCTAAAAGCTTAGTTCCGCAGATACGTACAACATGGATACTTATCACGCAACCCTGATTGAAAAATCTAATATGAAATGTTTAAAAACAATTAAAAATGATTTGAGTTGACTAATATATAGACTTTGCGTGGATTGAATGATTTCAAATTAGATTTCTTAATCAGGGAAACTAATCAAATAAAATCGATACATTTTTCATAAAATTTATATAAATTGTTATTTATAATCCAATCCAATCATGTATTATTCATTAGAGTAGATGGGACATTTGGCCTACGTAATTAACATAATATTTCGGACAATATGCAAATGTAAATTCAATATTTATTACACTGAGAAAAAAAAAATACTTTTTTTGAAAATTTGTGTTCTTGACAATGATAATGATATTCTATTTTCAAAAAATTAACATATTGATTGTTCATTTTAACAAATTCTTGTCTAGAAATATTTTTTAATTTTTCTCAGTGTAATGAAAGATATTTTATTTTTGATAGTAGTTACGAATGTCAGTTTCATTTCGCCATTATAATAGGATTAATCGTTATTTGATCACGATATTGTGCGAAGTATTGGCACAAGTCGGATAGTCTGTATAAATTTCAAAAAAAATTATGGGAAAGTGAGATTGGTAAAGCAACTACCTTAAGCTTTTTCAGTTTCTTTTTTAAAAGATTAAAAATAAAATCCAAATAATCAGAATCTAGGTCATGGCCAATTCGGCTGTTGAATTTATCTGAACCACAAATTGGCTTTATGAATAAAAAGTAACTTTTTTCATTAAATTTCATTCGTGAGCAAGTTTTATAGTGGTTATTATACTGTTTACATTGCTTACAAGCTCTGAATTTTAAAATAACATTCTTTTCACACTTTTCACACACTTAACCATATAATCTAATTACATAGTCGTATCTCGTATCAAGTATTCGATTGATCAAGATACATAATAATTAATAATATATGTGTATGAGTGTGTTTATTAATGTTATTACTTGTTTCCTTTATCTATTAAATGCTGTTCAATTAATATCTAATCGATTTCACGAAAATTATAGATAAGCATGTTTATTTGACTTTTGATATTTATAATTTTCCACTTGCTAAAATTTATAAATTTAAAAAAATTTTGAAATCTCTGACTTTTGTTAAAGTTTTTCTGTTGACAAACTTCAGCAAAACTAATTATTTTTACTCAACTCATGCTTGTATTAACCGATCTATGAATAAGTAATCATGAATTACAAACCGGATTTTTCATACGGTAATTTACAATTTAATCAGAAAACGCGTTTTATTTTTATCGAACACGTATTTTTAATTGACAATAAATTAATCGACCTTCGAAAAAATTTATCTTTTAAGAACAGTTTACATTTTTTTCTATCTCGCCCTTTTTTGGACAAATGGAAGTATTTCTCAAACGTGTACAAAGAATGAAATATTAAAACACATTTTATGCATAAATAAATGAAAATTAAAAAAAAAAATAAATTTTATTAAATAGATAATTTAATTGAATATTAACTTATACATGAGCAAAACACTTTTTAACTTAACCATCAACCGTTCATAAATCATCTAATAATTGAAAACATAAAATATGGAAAAAAACTTTGAAAATCCACAAGTGTACTATTCAAAGTGTTCTTTTGACTTATAATAAAAAATATATTTTGTTGCTAATTTATAAATTTAGAAATAAAACTATTTATCATACCAAATACTTGAATCGACTTACGAATTTTGATTAATATTACTTAGAATAAAATAAGTAGTTGAAAAATTTTTGAAAACAAATTGAAGCACATTACTTACAAACTTTTTTTTTATTACAGTTGATATTTCACCCACAGGAGAATGGATACCACCAGACGGTGGTTGGGGTTGGCTTGTCCTATTGGCCGCCGTAATGGTAAACGTTCTGATACCAGGAACAATAAAATCATTTGGGGTTTTATTCGTTGAATTTTTGAGCGTGTTTGAAAGCGGATCAGCTATGGCTGCGTGGATTCCAGCACTTTGCTACTTTCTTTACAGTTCGCTAGGTATATTTATAAAAATTATACGATAATTTGAATTGATTAGAAATCAAATAACTATTAATTTTTTTTTTTTAATAGGTCCTCTGTCGAGTATATTATCTGTTAAGTACTCATATCGTACAGTCACCTTGATTGGTGGAACATTTGCTGCTGTAGGAATGATGCTCAGTTTTTTTGCTGATTCTATAGTATTTCTTTGTATCAGGTAATTTGGATTTTTCTTTTATGTTATCAATTATTATGAAATTAAGTAAACATAAATTAATTACAAAAGTTAAGGGAACTAAAATTTTTTAGCATTTTTGAAGTCGGTAAAAAATTTTCAACTTTAAGACAAAAAAGTTTTTTTTTTTCAAAAACCACGAATAAATTTTCTAGAAGATTTATTCTAATTTCTCAAATGTTCATTTCAATTCTCTATATAACTATCGTTTATTGAGAAATCCATTGCTTGAAGACAAATTAATCTTTTTTCATTTAAAATCAGAAAAAAATTTTGAAGTGGAAGATCGAAAAATTAGTATTTCAGAGTTATAAAAACCTATTTTTGCTCTAGATAAAAAATTAACTTGATTCAACAAAAAAATTATTGAACCAAGAAAATAATTTTGAAGAGTTTCATCGTTTTGATTTAAATAAATTTTACTTGATTCAAAAATTTTTCGTCTTAATTCAAGACAATGAAACTTTTCAAAATAATTTTCTTAAATCAAGTTAATTTCTTTTTTGTTTTTTCAGTGTATTATTTTAATATGATGATTTTTACTTGAATAAAGTCTGTTAAAAATTTGGCAATTTTGTTTATTTCCTTAATTTTTGTGATTAGTGTATAAAAATTTTTTTTTTTAAATAAAGTATATTTTAATATGAAAATTTTGTTTTAGTTACGGAGTATTTTTGGGTATTGGTGCTGGTCTAGCGTTTCCACCAACAGTTTACATTGTTACGTCGTATTTTTTGCGGCTACGAGGATTCGCAAATGGTCTTTGTATATCAGGAAGTGCTTTGGGATCAATATTTTTACCACCAGTATTAAATTATCTACTACAAGAATTCGGATATAGGTAAACATATTTAAATTTTATATTTATTAATATTCTGCTTCAAGACCTGATTTTTTCATTATTTTTGTGCTTCATGTCATGCTTAGTATGTAATGTTTTAATTTTCATTTCTTTCATATTATTTTGTTATAATACCTTGTATTTAAAATTTTTTAAGCTGAATTTGATTAATTGTGACAATTAGTTGACTTTTAAAAATTAATTTGAATCAGTAACCAATAGAGTAGTTTGGGGCAAGTGTGCGCACTTTAGCTTTAAAACTAGTGTCAAAATTAAATGATAAGCATGAAAGAAAAATAAAAATATGTCTTTAAAGTATTTATTTAGGTAATAATTAAATTTAATTATAAAGTCTAAAACCTTAACATTTCGGAAAAAAAAATGGATTAATGCGATTGATTCAAAATGTGCACACTTACCCCGTACTACGAGTAAGTTTACGTACTCGTGTGGGGTAACTTGCGCAACTAAGGGAAGTTCGTGGATTTTTCAATGTCCTATAAGCAGACTGATTATAATAATACTTAAATAACTTTATTGAGACATAACATAACTTCAAATGTTAGTTTACTTAAACACATCGCTATTAAAATTCCTAGCGTTTATCAAATCGCGTGTGAAAAGATAAAAGGGCGCATTGCTATAGGTTAATAGGAATCCATGCATAAAATGTACAAAATGTACAAAAATACAATTTTTTTTTGCCATTGGTTTTAAAATCGTTCAAAACACAAAGATCTGTAAAAAAAAAAAACTTCGAGCATCCTAAAGCTAAAAAGGCACATAGAAAAAAATTTTACCTTTTAGTCTGCAAAATCGTAGTTTGAATTTTAGATTAAATTTGGTTAGATCAAGATCGATATTTAGATAGCTCAATTTTATTGAAACACTTCAAAGAAAATCTAATAATATATCATGTCTACTAATGTAATAAGATAATATATAACAAAAAAACAAGATCTCAACTATAAAATTTCTTTTTATCTTTATTTTTATTATTATTTTTTTTTTTTTCTAGAGGTGCAGTTCTAATCATGGGTGGTGTATTATTACACGTGTGGGCCGCAGCATTGCTATATGAACCCGTAGAAAAGCACATGAAATTTGTACCATTGCCAGTAGAAAAATTAACAGATAAACAAGTTGCTGAAGAAGAGGAAGAAGAAGAGACTGAAGAAACAGATCAGTTAAATCATAATGAAAATTGCAAAAATTCTCTTCTCATTATTCCAACAATAAAAACGGAAAAACCTCCTGCAGTTAACAATACTAATAACAGTCTATCGCCAAAACCTAAAGCCGTACCAAAAAGTGCATCAAGCGTTGCATTAGAAAACTATAAAAATACTCCTGTACAAAATAGAACACGTAAAATAAGCATGCCAACAAATCGTGAAATAACATCACAAATGCACAGTACTCCAGCATTACATGCTGTACCAGAACGCAGCAGCTCAACAGTACGTCGTAAATCAACACTACGTTCACCAAGTATTTCATCATTCAATTACATAAGTACGCCTTATCACGGCAGTACATTATCAGCACTGCAACCGGAGTACGCGTCAAACTTAACGTTAAACGCTATTTCAAGTACATTCCGGAAATCACCTGAAAAAACAATCAAACCCGCTAACAACGCCAACAATTCAACTGATAACGCAAAAACAAAATTTTTTGACTTGTCTCTTCTTAAAGATCCAATTTATCTCGTTATTTTAATTTCAAATTCAACGAATGCGGTCAGTTACACAAATTTCATTATTTTACTCCCAGTATATGCGATTTCACTGGGTTACGATAGAAACCGTGCAATTGCACTGTTATCGCTGAATTCAGCGTTCGATCTAATAGGTCGGATTGGTGGATCAGCACTTTCAGATACTAAAATTATGCCCAAACATTGGTACTTTGTTGGTGGATTACTAGTATCTGGTGTAGCGTTAACACTAATGCCAACATCGACTTCTTACACAATGTTAGCAAGTTACTGTAGTATTTTTGGGCTAGCGTCAGGTATTTACGTTGGAGTCACTGCTGTCATAATGGCGGACATGTTGGGAACTGAAAAACTAACATCTTCATATGGTATTTCTTTGTTCGTCAACGGTATTATACAACTCGTTGGACCGCCAATTTGCGGAACGATATTTGAACATATCGGTAGTTATGGACCAATATTCAGTAGCTTAGGTATTGTTTTAATTGCCGGCGCGTCTTTGTGGGGCTGTGTGCCATTTATTAGAAGACGACAAAAAGCTGGAAATTTAAAAGCACAAGCTAGTAAAGTTTAAAAATAGAAAAACAAGGCCTATTTTATTTCATTTTTTTTTTTTTTTTAATTATGTAAAATCACTGCCGAGTCTATTTTTCCAAGAGTAAATTTTAGTTAAAAGTTTCTATTAACTGTTGCGGCTATTGCGCTTGGAGTAAAATACTAGATAGATAAAATAAATAATTATTCACGAAGAAAGTTTGAGACACTATTGTCTTGCCTTATTAACTATAAATTTATAAATAAATATATATAAATATTCTATAAGTAAATTGAAGATATAAATGGGCGTTAAGGTGGCGCAAATAATTCACTATTTTAATATTTAACTTAATAAATATTAGAATTAAAAATCTTGACCTCTAAAAAATTTTATTGAGCTCTTTTCTGCAGAGCCTTTTTAAAACATTATTAATTGAAAGAAAAATAGCCGATTTTATTGCGTCGTCCTGATGCACGTATAGTTGCAAAATTGTTATTTTTGTTATGTAGCATGACGATAATTAATTCAATTGAACCAATGTAGGAAAAAATGACCTATCAATTATGAATTATGATTAATTACTAAGAAGTTAATTATAGGTATGTACTTATAGACACCTGATCTATATTTGCAACACAATTATAATTATAGTATTTTAACAATTTTTTTTTGATCGATTATATGTAGATAGTGATTTCTTTTGTAAAGAAATATGAAAATTTTTAGCTTTAAAACTGAAAGCAACACGCGTCAGCAGTGGCTATTTTGGGAACTTTATTCCCAATAAGCTACATCCTAATTTTCCATAAACCGTAACATTTACTTAAATAAATGGATCCAAGCGGCACAAAAATTTTTTTAGTAACATTTTGTTGAATTAAAGTTGACAATTATTAATTTTTGACTTCTTGTTGAATAAAATCTTCCAAAAAGTCAATATTTTTTTTCTACGCTTAGGAAACTTAATGTTTTTGAGTTTTTAAACTGAGATGTACAGAATTACATTAACGACGAGCATTTGCAGGAAATAGCTGTTTTATATTATGTAATGATTAAAAATAATTTACCGTAAAGAACATTAAGTAGATAAAAGCTGTGGAAGAAAATAATTATTTATATACTGTTGCTTACATCACATGTTAAATAATTAAATCAATTTTAATTTTAAATTTTGCATGTTAAATAAGATTTTTTAAATAAAAATTTCTGCAGATTTTACTTTAATATTAAAAAATGAAATAATTTATGTAAAAATCATGTCATCAATTTTTTTATTAATTGATTATTGTATAGTTTATTCAATAATATCATATAAAAATAATTTCAATATTAATCATTTATATTTTACAGTATTTTTTTACATACAAATATCTATATGTTATATTTTTCCTTTTACAGTATAAATAATTAAATGTATTGATATTATTGAAGTAATTAATTTAAAATAAAACATAATTATTTATGTTCAAGTAAATAATAAGTAGTACGTTAAATAAAATTATTTAGTAATTACTGATAATATTGAAAAGATTGTATTTTATTGCACAATTATTATTATAATCATTACAATTGTTATAAATGCATTAATGAATGGATTATATGTACTTGTACAATTAATGTATTTTATTACAAAAAAAAATCATTACAAATTGAATCAAAACTATTTATTCAATGTAATTATTAATAAACACATTCTTACTATATGTAATGATAATTATTAATAGTTTACACTATTTTTAAATAATAATTAATTAACTTATTCTTATAAAAAAAGACTTATAAATAAAAAATGATCACATTGGTTTCCAGGCAACATTCAGAAATTTACTATTAATTTCTTGTAATATTAACGAACATGTTAATTGTTTTTCTGGTGATAATGCATTAACACCTTCAGTTTCTTCTTCATCATCTCCGACACTACCGTTACCACCTGGTCGGTTACTTTTAGTTTTACTGACTTTACGCTTTTTTTTTTTATTTAACTGAGCACAATTATTAAATGAATTTGGTTCTGCTGCACGGCGTAACTAAAATTATAAATAGAAAAGTAAGTTATTACTTACTGCTGATGCGCCTTTTTTTTAATTAAAATGAGTGAATTTTTTCATAAATGGTTTTCTTCTTATTTTGCGCTCTAATGATAAGTACACAATTATAATTTTTTAATGTGATATCTTCCGTGATATTTTTTCAATTTACTGATGTACCGATTTTGACCCGGTTTAAAGAATTCGATACTTTTTTTTTTTTTTTTTTTTTTTTTGGGTAGTCAAGCTAAATGAATATCACAATTTATTGACAAAGCTCTTTAGAAGTTAATAAAAAAATAGTTAAGAATCTATCCACTCGAAAAGTTGTCAATTAGCTTATATCCTCCACAACGTTATAAAAAATTCAACAGAAAAAAAATTGTTATCGTGATTGAAATCGGAAAATAAGATTATTACCAAAATTTTCATAATATCAGTGAATTCTGTTTAAAGTGTGAGTACTATTTACTAAATAATAATACTTTGACTAAAGTATAAACAAAAAATCATAATGTGGTGTAAATTTATGCAGAATAAAATATCTAACTTTTCGCATCGTGAATATTTCAGAAGTAAAATCTCTTACATGTTGATGGATAACACGAATTCACATGTATGTCTAGCTGAATATAATAAAAAAAAAACGCCATTCGGCCACACCCGGAATGAAAGGTAGATTTCACAGAATGAATTATCATCTTATCCCAATAACTTTCGTCTGACATTGAATGAAATTTATTTTAATTCTTGATAAAATAACACACATAAGTCGGTTGTACTACACATTGCCTGATAATGGTTCAATTGCACTCTTAACTGTAATAAAATAACTAAAAATGGTCAAAATGTCAATGTTATAAACGTCAAATTAAAGGTGATTTCATGAGCTTTCACATGAATTTATCATAAATTAGCAATCTCTTTTCAAGCAAAAGTAATACATCAATGAAGTCACCGAAAACGTGATTTTCACTATTTTGGTAATTTTGAAGAGCTACCATTTCTAAACTTATTGACGAATTACGCTCATTTTAGAGCTCATGCAAGCTAATTGTCCAAGTAATCTATATACTAAATTTCATTAGGATCTGTTGAGAATTTTCGATAGAATAACATTCATAAGTCGGTTGTACTACACATTGCCTGAAAATAGTTCAATTGCACTCTTATCTTTGATAAAATAATTAAAAATCGTTAAAATGTCAAGGTTATATACGTCAAATGAAAGACAATTTTGTGAGCTTTCGGATGAATTTATCAAAAATTACAGCCATCTCTTTTCAAATGAAAGTTATACATCAATGAAGTCACCTAAAACATGATTTTCACTATTTTTATAATTTTAAAGAGCTACCATTTCTAAACTTATTGGCGGATTTCGCTCATCTTCGAACTCATTCAAGGTTATTATCAAAAGAATATAAGTACCAAGTTTCATCTAAATCCGTTGAGAATTGTAAGTGCTATTGTGTACACAAGCCGCGTTACATTACATATATATACAAATATGGGGCATTTCACGCCAAATCGGACGGTTTCAAAAATTTAAATTTTAGATATTCTCAATTTTTTGGTATTTTTAAGTACCCCCCAAAAGAGAGGCCTTCTGATAAATTTTGAGATTTTTTTGATCACTCGTTTAAAAAATATCGAATTTTCAAAAAAAACCGCTCTTTTTTTGGTTTTTTGCTCGTAACTTTTTTAATAATGGTCGAAATTCAAAATTTTTTTTTCAAAATTTTCGTTTTTAAATTCCCTTTTCTGAAAAAAATATTCAAATTATTTTTCATTAAGATTTTTTAATTTTAAGTTTTTAATCGTGTTTTCCGAATTCTGTGTATCCGTCGATTTTTTTGAAAATTTGCTATTTTGAACTTCTATCCTTCCTTCAACTTTTAAGTCTGGTCCGGTAAAGGTCCTTACATAATTACTATTTTTTATCGATTTTTAAAAATTATAAATTATTATCAGTATCGATTTTTTAATCTCTGTACTTTTTTTTTACTTATAATAAATTGATTTTGATATATTTTTTCCCCAAATAGGAATTTTAAAGAAATAAAGAAAGACTAATTTCATTTACGAGTAACTATTAACAACCGTTTTTATTTATTTTCGTGTTTTTTAAAATATTTTACATAAACGACCGTTTTGTAAACTTTGTAAACAATAATTATTGTTCCAATGAAACCCTGACTCTGCATCTTGTATCACAAAAGCATAATTTTCTGCAAAATCGCAAATGGCTATGAACTCATGATCTTGCAACGATTGTTTTGTTTTTGTTTCAAAAAAGCCGATTGTTCTTTAGCAACAAAATCATGCGGTAATAAATTTTTTATATGATCAGAGAATATTTCGACAAATTCTGTAGAGCTATTTTATACTTAATAATAATAACTATAGAGTATTCAAATTTACAGAACGGTCGTTTATGTAAAATATTTTAAAAAACACGAAAATAAATAAAAACGGTTGTTAATAGTTACTCGTAAATGAAATTAGTCTTTCTTTATTCCTTTAAAATTCCTATTTGGGGCAAAAATATATCAAAATCAATTTATTATAAGTAAAAAAAAAGTACAGAGTTTAAAAAATCGATACTGATAATAATTTATAATTTTTAAAAATCGATAAAAAATAGTAATTATGTAAGGACCTTTACCGGACCAGGCTTAAAAGTTGAAGGAAGGATAGAAGTTCAAAATAGCAAATTTTCAAAAAAATCGACGGATACACAGAATTCGGAAAACACGATTAAAAACTTAAAATTAAAAAATCTTAATGAAAAATAATTTGAATATTTTTTTCAGAAAAGGGAATTTAAAAACGAAAATTTTGAAAAAAAAATTTTGAATTTCGACCATTATTAAAAAAGTTACGAGCAAAAAATCAAAAAAAGAGCGGTTTTTTTGAAAATTTGATATTTTTTGAACCAGTGATTAAAAAAATCTCAAAATTTATGAGGAGGCCTCTTTTGAGGGAGTACTAAAAAATACCAAAAAATTGAGAATATCTAAAACTTAAATTTTTGAAACCGTCCGATTTGGCGTGGAATGCCCCATATGTACACTACAAAAATGAATTAAAAAAAATAGTTAGTTTGTATAACCCTTTAACGAACCAATATTTTGTTATGTGTTTTTGGCAATAGACTAGTAAATAAATAACCTTCTTATACGATTGCTGTCTAATAAAATAGTTATGGGTATCTCACCGTAATTCACATCCGTAAAAAAGAATGAAGGATAAAGCCGTATATTTTTTACGAGGACTATTTTTATCTGCTATAAATAAAAATCTGCATGTAAAAGTAAAAGTAAAAGCAAAAGAGTTTCAAATAAAGATAAACTGGAATTCGCATGAATAATTAATAAAGTTTTAAAGTAACAGGTTAAGTCATGCGCAGGAAAATATCGATTTCCCGAGCAATTAAATTTATTATTAAATGCGGGATTAAATAAGACTTGGAGTATTAATGTAATCCGAACAAAAACAGTTTCACTGTAAAAAAATCGCGCCAAGTCCACGTTCATAAGACTATTAAGAAAAAAAATTAGTTTTTTCTTTATAAAAAGATATAAAATAAAAAAATTAAAAAATCAAAGTAACCGATATGATTGTTTTATATTAGGGTGGTCGTTAAAAATTAAATTTTTTCCGGCGCCCAAAAAAATCCTTTCTTTTGACGAAAAACTACGGGAAAAATTTTGCTTTTTGATTTTAAACAATAAGAATACGTGCCGACGGTCAATTGAAGTTCATTTTCCGATATAATTATAGTTTTTTGATATATTTGTCACCGTATTTAAATTTGGACAAAAAATCATGAAAAACAGGCTTGTAGGAAATGAAATTCTCTACAAAACGGTTCCTTTCGATTTTAGATGAAGTTCATATCCATCGAGATAATCTTATCAATATACTTATAAACTCTATTAAGTCGGTCATTTTAGCATTAAAAACTTTATTTTTCCGGAAATATGAAAAATTTCATCTTGCTTATCCTATAAACTCACATTAAGAAGGTCTTTTCCAATTCCTTTTTCAATCATTTGCTCCCAATCATCCTGTTACGTGAATGTGGGACGCTTCACGTAATAATAACCGTAACTCCTATTTTTTTCCGCTTCACAGCATTATTTAATTTTAAAAATGTGGAACGTAAGATGGACGGTGTAGCGTAATGTACATAGAATAAGTGAAAAGGAAATTTGGTATAGACCGGGTAGCTCAAATGGTAGAGTAGTCGACATGTCTTCGTAAGGTTCTGGGTTCGAATCCGAGTCCGAGTTATCCGAATTTTTCCTCGCATATTCTATAAACTCACATTAAAAAGATTCTTTTCAATTTCTTTCTCAATCACTTGCTCCCAATTATCCTGTCACGTGAATGTAGAACGCTTCGCGTAATAATTACCGTAACTCCTCTTTTTTCCCGCTTTACAGCATTATTTAATTTTAATTTATAGATTTAGACCAATTTAATAGTCTAGACTTTACGGAAAGGCGCTCCACTCTCCCAAGTGGAAATATGAACAAGATTGATCATAGATAACTTACCGATAGAGGTTTCATTTGAAAACTATTAAATTGAAAATCATTTACTCATATCAAAATATGAAGAAAATATCTAAAATTCAGAATATTTTGAGAGAATTGTTCATATTTCTGGAAAAATAAAGTTTTTATTGCTAAAATACCTGACTTAATAGAGTTTATAAGTTTACTAATAAGATTATCTCGATGGATATGAACTTCATCTAAAATCAAAAGAAACCGTTTTGTAGAGAATTTAATTTCCTACAAGCCTGTTTTCAAGATTATTTGCCAAATCTAAATAATATGACAAATATTTCAAAAAACTATAATTTTATCGAAAAATGAACTTCAATTCACCGTCGGCACGTGTTCTTTTTGTTTAAAATCAAAAAGCAAAATTGTTCGCATAGTTTTTCATCAAAAGGAAGGATTTTTTTGGGCGCCGGAAAAAATTTAATTTTTAACGACCACCCTAATATGTATATATATAATATAACGCGCCATGGCAGCAGGATTGCGCCCACAGTTCTCAACCGATCGTCATGAAATTTCGTGGGCTCATTCTGTGGATCAATACCAAGATAAAGTTCGAAGATAAGCAAAATCGACCGGTTAGTTTACGAGTTGTGGGTGTTTAAAAATTGTTTTTATTTTCAAAAAAATTAGAATTCCGTCAATTTTATGGAAATAATTTTCAAATCATGGAAGATAACTGAAATCTATCAAATTTATCTTCAATTTTACGTAATTACCTTCAATTTATGCTATTATTCCTCTAATTTTGATTATTTTTCGAATTCATTCTGCTACTTTAAAAATTTGAAAATATTTTCCAATACATGTATTTTGAGCCCCCGTGAAAAAATATTCTGATCAGACCTGATATGGCCTGATATGGACCGTCCATATCAGGAATTGTAATGATAAAGTAATATTTTCATAAAATTTTTAAACGCTTACATTACGTTTATAATTTATTTATTCAATAATTTGGACATCAAATGTCCAAAAACGATATAGTGTCTACAAATGGCGCTTCTACCCTATATAAACTTTTGAACCATATGCATTTTTTTAATCAGCTTGACAAGATGGCCGAAAAAAAAATTAAATTTTTCAAAAGTTCCGTCATCAGGACAAATGCAATATTTTTATTTCTCTAAAGTCTACTAAAATGGACACTTCATTAAGTAACAAGATAAAATTTCACAAGAGTTGAATCTAATATGTGTTTTTATTCCCAATTCCTTCAGCAAGAAGTTACAAAGACACCATTATATAATAGTCATTTTTTATTATAAAATAAACATTATTTATATTGATATAATATATTAATTAACAAAATCGAGAACATCATCGTGGAATTGATCGATTCTAATTTTTTTTTTTTTATTTAGTCGACAATTTGCCATCGATCCATGATCGATAATGAGAAATGTTAGTGAAAATTCCCGGATATTGTGGAAGTCCGCATCCGAAAAAATTAGTTGCCAAACCTGCAGCTCGTCCGTTGACAACAAAGGGGCTGCCAATATCTCCAGCACAAAACCCGAGTCCACCTTCTTCGAAACCCGCACAAAATTGACCTTGATGAAGTCCATGTAGTATATCATACAACTCATTACATTTATATTTAGGTAGAATTGGAATAGTAATACTTGATAAATTATGAGGATAAACTTCAGTTTCAATCAAGCCAAACCCTGCTACACTACCAAACGAGTTAGTGTCAACTTGTTCATCTTTGTCAAATAATAGTACTGGTTGACGCGTTTTATCGAATACAAATAGTGTATCGACTTCAACGAGCGCAATATCATTAATTGTATATCCACTTTTAAATGATTCAGTCTTCGTGTCGGATCACCTGAACAACTGTGTGAAGAGAACCACTTTTGTTTTTTAAATTACTTCCCACACGAATTATTGCTCCATTATCAACTAAACAGGAAGCAGAAGTCAGTACCCATTTATCTGAGATGATGGCACCTCCACATTCGTCAAGTTTATCGAGCAGAAAATTTACTTGGTATGGAAAATCTTCAATATCTGCATTATTACCGCCTACTATTCGTGCACTATTTTTTAGGTCGAGGTTGCTTCTTAGTGGATCAGCTATAATAAAATTTCAAAAATTTTACAATTTAACACTTCAAAATTTGTGCGAAGCTCCAACCAAAAATCTATTTAATAACATAATAATCAGAGAAAATGTTAATTAAAAACATACCTATTACCACTGCAGAAGAAATAAACAGAGCGAAAAGTGTCATCATCTTATTGACTTTTAGAATCTTTACTATTGATTGATTCGACATTCTATTCGTTCATATATGGTTTTAAGCACTTATCATCATTGAAATTTCTACGAATCAAGCAATGAATTTATTCAACCTATCTTGATAAATTTTGATGAATTTAATTATTATAAAAGTTATCATAGATTTTTGATTAGATTTATTAATAAATCATGAGTGGGCTTATGAGTATTAAGTATTATTAGTATTAAGTCATATCGGTAATAATATATCTGTACCATAATCGAAAGTTTTGATCAACAAGTATATCATTAATCAGAATATTAATAAATCTAATCAAAAATCTACACTCCGCGATAAAAGTATAACCCACCCTCCTAATTTTTTCATATCTGATAAAGAATTATAGTTATATTAATATATTACTAATACACAAAATTTGGGTGTTAGTAAGTTTATTATACTATCAATACATTATTTATTAAATGCATAATTAACCAAATACAAATGCTATTGGGTTTTGCAGTGCGACAAAAGTATAACCCAGGTAATGAAATTTAAATAAAAATTCGAGAAAAATATAACAAACAATAATCATTCATGTAATCTAATATTTAGTAGATCCACCACTTTTACTTATCACCTCAATCATTCGGTCTGGTAAACTGTCATATAGCTTTTTAATTATGTCTTGATTTATATTTGCCACTCGTCAACTATGACCTTTTTTAACTCTTCAACAGAAGTAAATTGTCTTGATCCACGATAGACAGCTCGTGATAAATTTCCCTAACAATTTTCAATTATGTTCAAGTCAGGAGAATATGCTGGCCATTCAAGAACTTGAATATTTTTTTCACTAAAGTAGTCTCTAACTACCTTTGCTCGATGGATACTGGCATTATCTTGTTGAAAAATAAAATTAGGACCAGCAATTTGCACTGCGTGAGAGTTAATTTGCTCGTTTATTACTTATATATATCGTTTACTAGTTATTAATTTTTCCAGAACAGAACTTAATATCCATTTTACCTGAGTATCCAATGCCAGACCATACCATTACACTACCACCTCCGGCTTGCCGACGGCTCAATATAAAATTATCTTTTCTTAAATCGTGAAAATAGTAATTAAAACCATCAGGTCCATCCAAATTAAACTTCTTTTCATCAGAAAAAATAACTTTTCGCCACTTTTTTTT
Source organism: Cotesia congregata (assembly GCA_905319865.3). Classification (NCBI taxonomy): domain Eukaryota; kingdom Metazoa; phylum Arthropoda; class Insecta; order Hymenoptera; family Braconidae; genus Cotesia; species Cotesia congregata. The sequence goes on from CAJNRD030001116.1 coordinate 4,446,923, forward strand.
CCATTGAACGTGATCTTTTGCAAATTGTAATCTAACTAGTTTATGTTTAGCAGACAACGGTGGTTTTTTTGGTAATTTTTTACGTTTTAAATGCTCATACTCACGTATAATGCGTTGAACGTTTCTTAAATTAGTACTAACACCAGCCTCCGCTGCGATTTGTCTTGCGGTAAGCGTAGAATTTGACGCAACTCTTAGAATTGACCTTCTTTCTCGTGGTGTAGTTGCTCTCGGTCGACCTGTCCGTTTTTTCTTACCATAGTTGTCGGGATCTTTTAAAAAATTTCGCACAACACGATGACTTCTGTTGATGATTTTTGCGATTTTGGCCTTAGAATAATTTTCAGAATGCAATTTTTTGATTATATTAATTTCAGTTTCGTTTAAGTGTTTTCCCCGTGGCATTTTAAATAAAAAATAGACAAATATTAACTTAAACAATTTATTTATGTGTAAGAACTTACGAGTTACACGAAACAAGTATAAACATGAATTGACATGTCCAGTGCACCGAGCTGCTTGAGCCAATGAGACGAATGGGTTATACTTTTGTCGCGCTATCAAACCAATAACTTCGCCGCTGCGTAACAAAGCAGCATCGAAACGTAACTATCAACTATATATATACCATAGTACTAGAATCAAGAAAAAAATGCTGGCGCGTTAGGAATTTATTTACTTGTATTTAGTTTTACAGTAAATATAAAAAAATTCGAGGGGTGGGTTATACTATTGTCGCGGAGTGTATAAGCCTATACATAACTAAATCTGATTATACCTCGCTGTTATAACTCCACATCTAATCATATATGTATAAGTCTATATATGATCAGATCTGATAATATATAGGTTTATATACAATTAGATCTGATCAGACTTGCATAGTCAGATTTTAACAAAATTTTTTCTTAGAAAAAAAAAAAATTTTTTTTTTGGTAATCACAAAAAGTGCAAAATGATGTTTACCATTACGTTTAAATAATTCTGAAATAAAAAATCCTGTTACATTTCCTATGGGATGTTTTGGTCTGCTCTGCTAGTGCCTAACAGTAAAATCATTATTTATTTTATTATTTAAATAACTGTGATGTAATAATGAGATTCGGTAAAATAAATAAATTAAGACTATCAAAATATGTTATGAAATTAATTTCTATATTATATTTATGATAAACTGATTTGATGCGTTATGCACTTCATAGAATCATTGTCACATAAGATAGCAGCACCAGCAGACGGGAACTTCAAGGCTCACGGATATCACCAAAGGTAAACAGCATTGAACAAGGTTAGTAGTTAGATGGGTGACCGCTGGTGTTATAGCCGTAAAATTATATGCAAAATGTTTTTTTGTATTTCAATTGGTTATAGAGAATTGCTTATGACGATATCAAGTACTACATTCATAAAAGTAACCAAATAATTAAATAGAAGTTAATAATATGTAATTAAATATTGTTATATATAATTATATATAGATAGATAGATAGATAATAAATTTTATTTGATCCTGGAGTTCTAAGCTCCTTCAGGACCATCAACAATACATAAAGTTAATTATTTACAAGTATACATTTGATACAGCATTTGCAATACAATTTGAAAATCAAAATTAATTAATAACTATCATCTTAACTTATAAGATCAATGGTAATCATATTGATTGCAAGAAGAAATTAAAACAAGCTTGCTTAAAATTTTCAAAGGTGTCAATTTCTGTAATATCTCCCGGTAATGAATTCCAAATTCTTATGCCATGAATTAGGAAAGAATTTTCATAGATAGCAGAATTACTTCTCGGTAAACGCAGATAGTCATTCCTGACGTCACCTCTCCTCAATGCAATTGGCAAAAATTCTAATTTTGATCTAAACAATTGATTATAATTTAATTTAATTTCTTTATAAAATAGACAAGCTATGAAATAATTTCTTCTCGAGTTAAGTTTTAACCAGCCCAATTCTTTATAATATGGAGTAGTGTACTCGAATCTCGAAATTTTGAAAACATACCTAATGCAAGAATTTATTTTACGCTGCAATCTATTCTGTAATTTGCTTGATATATTCGTGTAAGCAGCACAACAGTAATCGAAGATGGGAAAAATCAAAGTCATGACCAATTTTATGCGTAATTGTTCATTAAAAATTTCGTTATTGATTTTCAATTGCGCCAACGTTTTCATAGCACGATTGCATACACTTGCGACTTGATTTTCCCATGTTAAAGTATTATCAATGATGACGCCCAAGTATTTAACCGTTTTAATATACGGAATCACATGATCACTCACAACTACATTTTGGGCATTTTTACAATAATCACTGTTAATTTTTTGCCTACTTCCAAGAATAATAGCACTTGTTTTTAAGGCATTTAATTTCAGACAGTTGAAACTACACCAATCGACAATCTTTTGTATTTCATCATTCAGCATAATAACATATTCATTTATTTGCGACAGGCAACATGAAGTATATATAATTAGATCGTCTGCATAGAACAAATATTGACAATTTAATCGCTTAGCAAGATCAGCAATGTACAGAGTAAAAAGTAAAGGACCGAGCACACTACCCTGGGGTACGCCGTTCTGAATATCTTTCCAAGTCGATTTGTAGCCGTTGTAATTCCGTCATGACGTAATTTTATGTCATTACAAATATAAAATTTACGGATAGTTATACAATATAATTATAAATAGTTATATATGATTATATATAATTAGACCTGACTAATTTTTGGATCCAATCATATATAGATCATTACGCATGATTATAGATGATTAGACAAAAACTTTTTTTATCGGGTATTGACTTCTGCTTCCTCTTTAGTTGATTATGGAACAATAATTCGTGTGGAGAGTAATTTAAAAAACGAAGGTGGTTCTCTTCACACACTTGTTCAGGTCATCCGACACGAAGACTATATGAATCATTTGAAAGAGTGGATATGATGTTTATTTTATTATAAAAAAAACTACTATAATATAATGGTGTCTTGAAATGCGCACGGCTACTTTATTTCGTTTATATTTGTTTTTCATTGCCATTTAAGTCATCAATAATTTAAATTGATTAATCTCGACTATTCTATTATATAATAGAAATTCTAGTCAATCCAATACTTTTCAATACTTTTTTCTTTGTCTCAATACTTTTTTTTTATTCAGGGATTTAAATAAAAGAACACAAACAACCTCAGAAAAATATAATAGTATATTACTCACCTAGGGCAGGAAAATAAGAAATGTCTTCTTATTTCCTGCCCAAGGTGTACCTCGGCTTCGCCTCGGCCAACAATTACATGTGATCTGAGACATTTCTTACTTTACTTCCCTCGGTGTGTAATATACTATTTCCCATCGACGGAGGCAGAAAGCGGCATTATCGTTCAGCGCAGCGGGACGAAAGTTGACGCTTTCCGCCCGGAGAGGAGAAAAAGTATTCGCCTACCAAAAATTTTTTTCCTGAAATATTCACAATATGAAGAATGTCATATTTTATTAAATTGTTTTCTACCGGACTCACGAATTAGGGATTTTTTGAACAGACTATTATTTTCAGTGTAGAAATTTTATCTGAGGCATTTTAAGATATAGAGAAATTTCGTATAAAAAGTTGCACCACAACTAACAAATTATAAATTTTTTTTCATTTAATAACAAAAAGACATGTTATTCAAGTAATAATTAAATAAATTGCGTTCATACCTTGGCAGTTTTTTTAGTTTGTTTATCATATTCTAATGCATCATAATAATTAATACGCCGTTTTATCCGATTAGTCCGTCTTGTTTTCATTGCCCCAGAACCATCAGGACTTGGTGGACTTTTCATTGAATTTCTACGTGCATTAAAAAATGAATGGCCACAGGGACACGCTTTACAAGCTACCGGTACCTTTAGAGACAAAATTATAAAAAATAATTAACTAAATTACATAATAAAGTTTTGCAATATCCCCCTAAAATCTAAATTTTTAAATTGCTAGGATTGTTTTTTTTTTTTTACTAAAACTAACTCGAAAAAAATATTTACGAATGTGACTCAATAATTCCATGCAAACTTACAAAATTGCAACATTTGTTATTAAGATAGTTTAATTACAAAAAACCAATTTTCTTAATTTTTGTAAAATTTACAGATACTTGTTAAGGCTGAATTCAAGATCAAGACTATATATGAATCTTATCTTTTTCTCGTCTCGACCTATCAAGTCTATTGCTTAATAATAGGTCAAATTTATATCAAATCATGCCAATATACTAATTGTATATTTGTAAGCTTTTACTAAATGATTTGCTAAAAATATGAATGAAAGCAAATTAAAGAGAGTCGATTTAAATAATTATGATAATCGTAGCTCTAGTCCATCTGAACTGGTTAAGATGACGAAAAAATTTATAATACCACGGCATGTAAGCTAAAGAAATTAGTTATCATACAAAAGTGGGGCTAGGCTAGGCTATATTTTCAGACATAAAAATCGAAACCTAAAATGGTGAAAATCCGAAAAATGTTTATGTTGAGATTTTTTTTTTTAATTTTTTTATTTTCGACGGGCAACCCAACATCTAAATAATTATCCAAATTACTAAATGGAATTTAAATTGTTGATCAGAAGTTAAAATTTAAGTTTAAAGACTTTAAATCCAAAAATTTCCATGAAATTTAATTGTTTTTAAATAAAATTTATAGATAAAAAAAAATTATTTCATCAAAATGAAATAATTTTAGGCTATAAAATATCTAGAAAATTTTTATTTTTTAAAAACAAAACTATTTTAATAATTATTAAGGTAAAGCATCTAGGTAAGGAAATACGTCAGAAACCAACCAAGTATTATACCATGACCAAGTTATACACAATTCTTGAATCAGTCTTGCGACACGATCTTGTGCAAGGCACATACGTAGATGGAGACTCTATAAACTAAAGATTTTGCACAAGACTCTGCAACAGAAATCTTGCTCAAATACGTATTCCTTAGGGAGAACCTCGTAAATTATTTCACTTTACAGAATTATAGGGGCATATGAAAAAAATTTTTTTTCATGTCGATTGAGGAATGTTAGGAATGTAAAAAATTTTTTTCATTTTCTTACTTTCCTCTTTAGAAATTAAACATTTTGAACATCTAGCAATAAAAGTTAAAAACTTTCGAAAATTCGAGAATTTAAGTCAGTTTTATTTTTAGAAATGAAGTTTCCATTAAATCTTGGCGCTGTGACGTCCCCAGAGTCTATTTTTTCAAAAGCTTTGCAAAATTCAAAATTACAATATTTTTCTAGATTTTTAAGTTTATTTTTTAAATATTTTAACTGCAAACAGTTATAGGACTCGTTTTAAAGAATATTTACTTTTTAGTATTCTAAACAGTTGCTTGTTATTTATTATAACAAATTTAGCATGTTAATAACTATTGAGTTGTTCTATTTTTGAGTTATTACATAAGCAATTTTTCATTAATCTAATGTAGAAAATTTTTGATGTAACAACAGCATACTACTTTCAATCTCAATAAATGTTACGTAAAAAAATATATTTACCTGTAATTCACATTTTGGACATCCTTTACTAATCGTCTTTGTCTTCGCCATTTTAATGATTTTTTTTAACAATAAATAAATTTTATTCTAACTTGATTAGAATTGTTTTTATCTTATCATTATTATTCTTAATATCAAATAAGTTGAGCCGCTATATCTATATATCCTCAATCCTCATGTTTACAACAACAATAATCAGTAGTATTTTAATCTGAAATAATTTTTTCCTCGATAAATAAATACTTATAAGAAAAAAACATTACAAGGTACATCGACAATTATTAAAAATAAATATTTTGCAATAAAATCAATTTTTGATTTATTTAAATTAATTGCTTGCTTTACTTACGACGAACTTAGCAATAATGACTGAACTAGTAATAATAACAATTAAACAAACATGCTTTGTTTAATTTTTTTTTGTAATCGTACTAATAATAAATAAACTGACTAGACTGTAGATGAAAAAACTATCGAAATCGCGATAAGTCGATATTACTCGGATTAATTGTATCGAATGGTCGAAATGATATATACTGTCTAAAATCCCTAGATTAAAAAGAGCGCAAAATATTTACAACCAAAAAATAAGTGCTGGTAGTTATAAAAGTTGTTGAATTATTAACCTATTTATTTTCTATAGTACATATAAATAATAACGTAAAAACTTTTTAGTTACCTTTTTGGTAATTTGCTTCAATATAATCATTCAGTTCCAAGAAAAATTAATTAAAAAAACTAATAATTGATAGTAGAGGTTTCAATTGGTCAATTGGAATGGTTCGAATTTCTAGTTATAAGTTATTAATATCGTTAACTATAAATTAGTGTTTTTTAAAACTGAAATTGAACCTAATGTTTAATAAATTTTTGAGATTCCCGGATTTAAAAAAATTGTATGCATTTTGTATTGTTGAATAATAAATTACACATACATTAAAAACACCAAAAATTTTTTTAAATCAATAGACATCAGATATTTTTTTCCACTTTTCAGTTATTTATTTTGAGACTACATTGGTGGAGGTATTTTTTTAGAAAATTGACATGTCTATTCATAGACGGCCAAGACCCTTACATTCACGCGACATTGATTCATCAGGACTCTTTTTACATATAAGTATGAGTGACTTCTTTAGAAAATATCAAAAATTGAAAAATAAAATTATTGAGAATTTTTTGTTTTTGACAATATCATATAAGTTATCTTTTGCGCATTTGGGAATGAGAATAGATAAATTTTTAATTTTCTATCAAACAATGTTTGAGGTTTTTATAACAATTAAAATATATTGAAAAATTTTAGAAAAGTTTCTACATGTAGAAATTTTAAAAAATTATAAGTACAAATTTTTAAAAATATTTTTTTTATAATAATCGATTGGTTGTAAAAATTCGAAAAATTGCCAGATATATCTGCTCATTTCAATATCATGATAAACTTTTAAAAAATGACTGGAAAAGTTTTAAAAATGATAACATATATTAAAGTTTTAGCAGACAATGGTTCATAAGAAATTATTGATATTAGTTGATATTATTAATTTTCAAAATATATAAATTAAATCTATATAAATTTAATTATCTTTATTACCACCGTGCACTAAGAAACAACTCATCCGAATAATTTTAGACACAAGATGGCGCATAGAGACAACTTCAAACGTTGATAATTTATAAATTGATGTACGCGTGAAAATTTGCGGAATGGAATTGAAATCTTTTTGTCCGTCTTCCGGTCACGATCTGCGCGCACGATGTATACATACACTAGTAGTGTTTTGTAGTATATATATATAATAAATATAATATTCTAGCTGTTATTATTATTGTCAGTGTATCGGTGTACACAAAACAAAGACACTAAATACAAAACTGCTAAAGTAAAAGCGGCGTAATAAAAAATGAACGTTAACGTATAAGTAAAAATTAAAAATGGCCAACAAGTTAGTTTGAGTGAACTGACGCTGTAAGTTTATATAAAAGGTATAATCTAAAATAAATTATTGATTTAATATGTAACTCACTATTTATTACAAGTTTAAGAGTATTTTATTTTTTTATACAAGTTTATAGTGGTGTTATATTGATTTTTAATAATTATTTAAGTAATTTATATTTTGTTATGAATACCCTTTCTAATTAAACTATATTCTGGTGACGATACTTCATGGGCCCGCGCAATGTAACGGTGTGTTTATATTTTCGTTTTATATATTCACTGTCTCGTATCATACAATTTTATTATTTTTAATTATTATTCTTGTTGTCATCATAAATCATAACATTTATAAGTTATTAATTTTGAATTGTAATCTATTTTGTTATTTTCAGATGTGGAAAAATTTTCATTCATGTCCATACATGTTTTTATACATCAATACATGTGAGAATGTTTCACATGTACATACACTGGATATGATATGACATGCACTTGAAAATCAAATTTAAAATTTATTTTTATTAGTAATTAAGCTAAAAAAAAAAAAAAAATTACAACTTGCAAAATATTAAGTTTGAAATTTTTTTGTTAATTCATTTTATTTATTTTTTTTTTTAAATTATCGACTGCTTTCAACTTTTATTTTTAAAAAATGAAATTAAATTTTAATGATATTGAAGTAAACAGACAATTATTCATTTTTAGGATTTTCGTTAATGAAAAAAATGTTACACTAACTAATTTATTTGTTTTAATTTTAGTTCAATAAATTTTATCACAAACTATTATTTGGAAATTGAAATTCGTTATACGATATTAAAGACTCAAAACAGTAAATTTCTTTTTGTTGATGAATTTGCAATTAAAAAATTTTTAATTAAAAAAATGAGTGCAATTTAAAGTATGTTGAAATCAACTTATCACTTTATTGTTTTATTTTGCAAAATCTTGACATTTCTAGTTTTTTTTTCTTAATTCCGATCTGTAAATTTTTTTTCTGGATTTTTTTTATTTAATTATTTATTTTAATTAAAAAAATGAGTGCAATTTAAAGTATGTTGAAATCAACTTATCACTTTATTGTTTTATTTTGCAAAATCTTGACATTTCTAGTTTTTTTTTCTTAATTCCGATCTGTAAATTTTTTTTTCTGGATTTTTTTTTTTTTTAATAATTTATTTATCAAAAAAATGCTGAAAGCTCTCAGATGTCTGTTAATTTCATTACCATCAGTAGAAATGAATTATTTTCAAGTTATTTTTATACTTCCGTTGAAAATTAGTCACACATATTTTTTAAGTTTTTAGAAAATGAAATATTTGAAAAAAACAAATTCGTCTTATTAGAAAGAAATTTTCTTGAAAATTTCAATCGCAAATAGCAACAGTATCAAAATTATTTTTATAAATTCAACTCACCGCACGAAATTTCGATTTTTATGAATTTATAAAGTTATTATAAATTTTATATTTAATGATTATAAAAAAAATCTAAAAATTTTTATAGAAAAAGCTTCTGAAAGTTTTCAAATGTATTTTTTATATTATTATTTTTGCAATAAGTAAATCATTTATAAACGAATGATTTCAGAAAATATTTTTAAAATTGTGAGTTGTCTGCTACAATCTTAGGAATTTTAAATCTTCTTTATAATATAAACGCGAATCTTTTCGATATATTTGAATATTCTATCAATACAAAATACTAAAGTGATCATATATAATTCTTATTTCGACTCTTATACACAGTATTACAAATTTTTCAGGAGAAAAAAAATTCATTTTTTGAAAATAAATTAAATTCTAGTTATATATTTCTATCATTGTTACGTTTTTATTTTTTTTTTTTTTTTTTTTCCGTAAATAACTGATAGACTACAAAAAGAAATCATGTGCCTAACAAAGGAGATTTGATAACATTCAAATTTATTAGATTATAGTATTTGAAAGTCAAGATATCTAATTTATATTCTTCTTTATCAGAGTTAAAACGTTTATTTTTTCGCTAAATACTGCTAATTTTATTTTTACCTTTTCATTTATTAAAAATATGTAAAAATTTATGTCTTTTTAAAAATTATATTTTATTCAAACGTCTCAAGCAAAATTTCTTGATTCGAGTAATGACCATTAGTTTATTTTATCAATGCAATGCGTAATAACATATCATTGTATGAAAAAATCTCATTTTTATAGTTACTGTCAAATAATATTCATTTATTTTTAGTTAAAAAAATTTTTTTTCACCAACATTAAATGACTAATAGATTCAATTAAATTAATCTAAAGTACCGATACTTTCAATTAGACCAATGTTATCGTGAATAATGATAATTAGATAAGGTGGTTTTAGCGCCATTATTGACACTTAACACACTTTTTCTTTATTCTTTTGGAAGATTATTTGTTCAGTTTAAAGTAGTTTGCAGATATAAATTTATTTTATTCTTTTATTTAGTTCGATATTATATTCTTCTATGAATTTCGATTTAAATGTAGATTTAGCTAAGATTTTTTTTTTTTTTTTTTAATGGTATATACATTTTTTCAATATCTATCGATTAAAAACTGTGTGATTCATCACACAGAACTTATCATCAATAATTATTTTTAGAACTTATTATTTTATTCAATTGAAATAAAAATAATTAATATTATTATTAATAAAAGTAATCATGACTTTTTTTTTATTTTTTCAGATAGAAATAATTTTTTGTTTATTTGCTAACCGCTGATGTGTAAATGATATTACATAAATATGACAACATTACAAGAAGTGTCTGCTCAATTGATGAAGCCGGCGAAAGACTTAGCGGACTGGCAATTTCCTTTGTCAAAGGTTCTATTAATTTTTAATACTTTTATACGGTTTGATAAATATATTAATTTTTTAAAAATTTACCGAAAATTTTTTACACAAATTAAAAAATGAATGTTTGTGAAATCAAATATCTTATAAGAATTCATAATTGATTATTGATGATTTTGTTCAATGAAAGTAATAGTAATTTTTTTACAGGTACTCGAGAGTTATTACACATTACTTGATCAGCAACAAGATTTAAATTTCGGTGAAGCCGCATTAGTTTTACAAAACTCAGCGAATGTTTACGTAAGACGAGTTGAAGCCTTGTATCAGGAAACAACAGCGTTACAGCAGTCTTTTTTAGACCATGAGTAAGTGTATTTTTCAAATAGATAATTAATTTATATTAAAGGGTCATTCTGGTTCCGGCGCTCGAAAAAAAAAGCCAATATTCATGATTTTTTTACACAGAAACTATTATAGATATTAATATAAAACTAACTCAGCTCAACAAATACACTCTTGAGTAACAAAAAATATATAAATTTATTTATTTTTTAATTTTTTTTTATAAATAAACAACAGGTGAACGAAACTCCTCCAAAAGTTGGTTTGTCGCTGATGTACATGATAATAACTTGATAACGGCTCATCTAAAAATCAATGACCAAAATTATTTACGTTCAATATATAAGTAATTATTGCATCAGCTACGGAGATTTATATTTATTGATAAATAATAATAATAGCAGACATTAAAAAAAAAACTGAAAAATGAGGCCTTTTTTTCATAGTTTTTACTCTTAAAAAAATAGCAAAAATCTAACTTTTTATTTAATTGTAGCTAATGCAATAGCTACTACTATGTAAAATGTGTGGCTTAAATTTCATTAAGATTGAGTCAGTGATTCCAGAGATATCATTTACGTAAACCAGAAAAACATATTTCTGAGATAAACGCGTTTAAAGTTTTTTTAATAAAAAAAAAAAATCTTCCCTTAAGTCAATCAGCCATACCGGGACCATACATACTGAATCCTTCAGGGGACCTGGTGGTCTAGAAGCTTAGAATTACATGAGTTTTTAAAATTTTTTTTTATATGAAAATAAAAACCAAAACTTTTGGAATTTTAAAGGACTATTTTATTACAATTTGAGTATACAAGAATGATGATAGAAAAAAAAGTTATTTCAAGTAATTTAAAAATGGCGCTGCAGTCAGTCCCCTCAAAAAAAAGAACCTGGGTGGCGTAGGATGTTTCAGTTTTTCTATGGATCTGAAATTTAAAAAAAAAAAAAAAACGAATTTTAATCATTAAAAATATACCTGTCGCAGGAACTAGAATGAAAAAAAAAATTTTTTTGAAGAAATGGCACGCTGAAGTTTTCAAAAAATTTTAATAACGCGCCATTTCTTAGAAGAAAAAATTTTTTTTTTTCATTCTAGTTCCTGCGATAGGTATATTTTTAATGATAAAAAATTCGTTTTTTTTTTTTTTTTTTTTCAATTTCAGATCCATAGAAAAACTGAAACATCCTACGCCACCCAGGTTCTTTTTTTTGAGGGGACTGACTGCAGCGCCATTTTTAAATTACTTGAAATAACTTTTTTTTCTATCATCATTCTTGTATACTCAAATTGTAATAAAATAGTCCTTTAAAATTCCAAAAGTTTTGGTTTTTATTTTCATATAAAAAAAAATTTTAAAAACTCATGTAATTCTAAGCTTCTAGACCACCAGGTCCCCTGAAGGATTCAGTATGTATGGTCCCGGTATGGCTGATTGACTTAAGGGAAGATTTTTTTTTTTTTATTAAAAAAACTTTAAACGCGTTTATCTCAGAAATATGTTTTTCTGGTTTACGTAAATGATATCTCTGGAATCACTGACTCAATCTTAATGAAATTTAAGCCACACATTTTACATAGTAGTAGCTATTGCATTAGCTACAATTAAATAAAAAGTTAGATTTTTGCTATTTTTTTAAGAGTAAAAACTATGAAAAAAAGGCCTCATTTTTCAGTTTTTTTTTAATGTCTGCTATTATTATTATTTATCAATAAATATAAATCTCCGTAGCTGATGCAATAATTACTTATATATTGAACGTAAATAATTTTGGTCATTGATTTTTAGATGAGCCGTTATCAAGTTATTATCATGTACATCAGCGACAAACCAACTTTTGGAGGAGTTTCGTTCACCTGTTGTTTATTTATAAAAAAAAATTAAAAAATAAATAAATTTATATATTTTTTGTTACTCAAGAGTGTATTTGTTGAGCTGAGTTAGTTTTATATTAATATCTATAATAGTTTCTGTGTAAAAAAATCATGAATATTGGCTTTTTTTTTCGAGCGCCGGAACCAGAATGACCCTTTAATATAAATTAATTATCTATTTGAAAAATACACTTACTCATGGTCTAAAAAAGACTGCTGTAACGCTGTTGTTTCCTGATACAAGGCTTCAACTCGTCTTACGTAAACATTCGCTGAGTTTTGTAAAACTAATGCGGCTTCACCGAAATTTAAATCTTGTTGCTGATCAAGTAATGTGTAATAACTCTCGAGTACCTGTAAAAAAATTACTATTACTTTCATTGAACAAAATCATCAATAATCAATTATGAATTCTTATAAGATATTTGATTTCACAAACATTCATTTTTTAATTTGTGTAAAAAATTTTCGGTAAATTTTTAAAAAATTAATATATTTATCAAACCGTATAAAAGTATTAAAAATTAATAGAACCTTTGACAAAGGAAATTGCCAGTCCGCTAAGTCTTTCGCCGGCTTCATCAATTGAGCAGACACTTCTTGTAATGTTGTCATATTTATGTAATATCATTTACACATTATGAGCGACCTTTCAAAATTTAAATTTTGAACTGAAACTTTTAGAAACTTATTTTTTTTTTGGTCTATAAAATTATACCGTAACGAGAAAAAAAAATTAAAAAAAAAAAAACTTCAATTTTTGAAATTTTGAAAAATTTGGAGTGACCTCTTAAAAATTTTTTTTTTGAGCTGTCCTTTGGTGAGGGCTCTTAAAACATCAAAAACTAACATTTTTTCACTCGAGACTAAAAAAAAAAAAATAGTCGGTTTTTTTGCGCCACCCTAGTGAATATAGATATACAAATACATGGAGTGATCATATACTGGTACGTGATCATCTATTGGGGCTTTTACCTTAATATAAACTTTGAAAGCAAGATTAACAATAATTTCTAAGTGTTAAGTATTTAACATCAATATCTAGTTAATAAAACATAATTAAACTTTCAGACACGAAGTTGAATCGGAAAAAGCCACAGCAAAATCTATCCGGCGATCCCGAAAAACGCAGGTTGACTTTAAAAACTTTGACTTGTTAAATCTATCATCCGAAACTTTAAAAAACTCAACCCAAAAATCGATGCCGTCAAAATCCCAAAAGATAAAATTAATAAACCAGCGTTATCCCCAATTAGAAGATATCACCCGTAAAGCATTCACGGACGAAATAATCGACATAAATGGGGAAGCGATCGGTAAAAAATATGATTTTCGTTGCAATCAACAACTGTCAACATCACGGATGCTAATTGACGCAATAACGCCACTAGATTTCACAAACAGCATCCGTCAATTTGATATAAATTTATCTGATGATCACAGTTCTGAAAATCCTGAAGCTAGAGATTTGATCACTGAAAATACTGGAATAGATGCTAATCCTGATAATGTAGAAACGGATTTTAATTTTGAAAACTTTGATTTATGTTCTGACTATGAAACGCATGCTAATGGAATGTTGAGTCCAACGATTGAATCGGCTTATGGATCAACGACATCCAATTCAAATCCAAACACACCTAGTTCGCGGATTAATTCGGATTTTTCAGTACCAATCAGCGATTCAAGTCGTCGTGATTCCACTGATGAACGATTGTTATCATCAGATACAGATGCACCCACAGAATGTGATACAAGTAATGAACTTATCGATGAATCTGATAATGGGGCACATGATTCTTTGCCTTTGTCTTTTGATTCTGGTCATGAAAGTCAAGAATCAGTCGGAAAAAGTCTAGGATTAGAATCTGAGTCTAATGTAAATACTTCTTCAGTAACGGTAGAACCTGAAAGCAATCAATCTCAAGTACAAAATCTTTGTGATAGTAACCAAAACCCTGAAAAAATTCCTAGAACCCGTGACTCTATTGAAACAGATGCTGGTTATACATCTGGTGATCCTGATGATTGTCAACAGTTATTTTTACCAATTAAAAGGTTACGCAGTTCAACTGATTCCGTAACAGATATCCTAGAAACTAATGATAATAATATTAATATTAATAATACTAGCATACTCGATCCGATACCATTCGAATCTGGTGTTCCAGACAAATTACCACGTTTGAGACGTGAGTTCAAATTACCTTGTCATGCTGCTTTACTAAAAGGATCCAAAAAACCAAGGAAGCGTAAACTGACGATTAATGAAAGAAAAAAGAACCAATTAAAGTCGTTCTTGAACAGCGACAATGAAAGTTTGAATAGTAAGAGACTAAAAAAATTGGTCGCTGAGAATGAAGAAGAAATAAAGCTTTTGGTTAGTCAGCAGAAAGAACTAGTGGAAGAAACTGAACGTGTTAATTATTGTCCTGTGATGGTTAATGGTGAATTAATAGGTTATGAGCCTAGGTTGCTGGATGAAGATTCTAACTGTGATGTTGGTATGGGAATAGAAAACGATGGAGAATTTAATGCTGATACTATAATTGATTGCAGGAACAAATTGTTTACTAGTTACTCAGATGGTTTCTACTCATCTCCTCGGTCACTTGATGACTTTTCCGATCTTGAAAATACGGCTGATTTTTCGGTAATGGGAAGAATACAGGAAGATGATTCCGAGACTGTTGGCCAGGGTTTAGTTGAGAGAATTGAACGAAAAATGAAAGAGTTGAGGAAGGAATTTGATGGAAAAAATGAACATGAAGAGTCTGCAAAGTGGTTGGAGACGATAGAAGCATTGAAAGTTGCTGCTAGTAGACCAAGTTTTCACGTCGATGAGTATGAAAAGAGGATCTTGGAGAGCTTGAAAATGAAGGAGACGCATCAGGTGGAATTTCATGAAATTGCTGAAAATGAGGAAGAACCAGGAAATATTGCGCGATTATTTGTTGCTTCTTTACATTTGGTAAGATTTTTTTTTTTTTGTTTTATGAATTGAATAGTTTATTTAGTCAATAAAAGTTTCAGTTGATGAAATATCTAATTATTAAAATTTGAATTGTATGATTCTTAATGTTTCCAGAGTTACAATATAATTTTACATAAGGTAAAACCACTAATTATTGAGACTAAAAAACATGGCGAGGATCACAATTTTTTTGAAGATTAAACTTTTTTTTCAACAATGCATTAATCAGTTTATGACTGAAAAATTTATTTTTTTAATAGTAATTTCTCTAATTTAATTATTTATTTCAACTGATGATACTACCAGATGAAGCCAATCTCTCAGATATATCAATTATTGACAGCCTGACAAAAATCAACTGATTATTGACATCCATGATAAGCAAAAGTCATTAATTTGCTGAAATAATTACAAAAATTCGATTATTAAAAATGAATATTCCTTTATTGCTTGTTATTCAAATTCTTCTTTATTATTATCTATAAAATTAAGAGAATGATAAAAATTTTGTCTCCGGAGTATTTATATGACAAAATGAGTTTTTTTAATTAAATTTAGTATCATTGGTAACTGAACTAGTGCCTTTTCAATTAAATGTTTCATATTCTTTTCAGAAATTGTTAATTTATTATAATAAGTTTTCGAAGTAGGACTGGGAATAGATTCGAATTTCGCAATAAAAAAAATTTGTTTATGTATTTATTTTGTTTTGTACATGGTCATGTTGTTATTTGTCAAAAATTAATTTATACAATTAAGAAACTCGGAGAAATTTTTTAACGGGTACCTTTGTCGTAAATTGGGTTCGATATCTTTTCAGCGATAGTCATTTATGATTTAAATAATTAAGAGAGTAAAAAAAATTTTGTGACGAGTATATTATGATTTTTAAAGGAATTTTTATAGTTTAATTTAGTATTATCAGAAAGGTCTTGACAAGAATTAGTGCCTTTTCACGGTTTTATATATTTTTTAGTGATAGTCAAATTTTTTGTGTTGAATTTTTGGAGGAGTTTTTAATAGTTTATTGGTTCTATAAATTTTTTTCGTGATAATCTATCCATTAAATTATTTGTAATTAATACTGTAATAGCACTATTATTTTTTTAATCCATTTAAAAAGTGACCAAACTATGTATAGTGTAATTAAAAATATCAAAAAATTATTAAGCCAAAGTTTTCATATTCATAATCAGTAAATCTCGGCAGTCTCGTAGTGACTGCAGGTGACTAGTATTCTTTATTTTGAAATTACTAAGTATTGAATTGATGTATATATTTAATAATGTTGATTATTCATACTTTATTAGAGTAGATTACAAAAATAATTAAAAATGAGTTTTTCAAAAGAGTGCTTGTTCCCATAAGAAATTTTTGCTCACTTCACAATAGACTAAAGTAAACTTAATTTTTTTTTTTCGTTTTTATTAATGACTATTTTATATTTTTTTAACTTGTTAAATAAATCTTGGAATAAAATAGGATATCAATAATTGAAGTTTTTATCTGACTAATATTCATCTAATCTATTTATTAATTTTAAATTAAGGAATCTAATAATTCATACCTTTTTTATTCTTTGCAGGCAAATACTTACAATGTAGAAATCAACGTCAACAACATTAATAGTGAAGTTAATTTAACGTTACTCGATAGCAATATCTCGGAAACGAGTTGAAGTTGAAAAATTACATTGTTAAACATTACCAAAAAGTGTTCGGAACGATTACCGTTCATCAAATCATCAAAATATTCGTTAAAAAATTATTCAAAAAATTTTAAGTATTCCAGGTGACAAAAAAAAAATTTATTATTTATATGACTAGTTTAAAAGAAAAAATATTACAAAAATATATTGATATTTTTCTACAGAGTGTTGTAATTGAGATAAAAATAAAATTGCATAAAAAATGTTTAAAATAAATCATAAAATGATATATTTTAATTATTAGTTTTAAAGTTAACTATTTTGTTTAATTTTATTTTTTTTAAAGAGTAATATATAACAATGTTTTGTTTTAAATTAAATATTTTTCAGTTAAAGAAAAATAATTTTTATTTGTACCATCACAATTTTATGGAAAAAAAATTATTTTATTTGTATGTATGACGATATTTAAGTACATTAATAATATGTTTGTTTGTTGTCATATAAAAAAAATTCCATTAATTATATATTAGGGTAGTATCTCCGTTCCTTAGATTTTATGGTGCTTACACTCACCAATTTTTAGTCATGTCTCCCAATAATTTACTTATTTTTTAATATTTTTCCAACAAGTCGGAAGACAATGAATGTTTTTTTTTTTCTTAAAAAACTATTTTTAATAAATTCGATTAAATTTTTATTAAATAGTAGATTTACAGAGGTACTACCTTAATTGGTTTTATTTTTTTACATGTAAATAATTTTAAATTATAGTAATTTATATTAATAGTTTATTAAATAAAACATTTGTTTACATTGCATAAAATTGTTTTTTTTTTTTACATATAATAAATTTTTAATAAACCGACTCTTAAATTATTATTAAAGAATAATTATTGTGCTGAGAATTTATTTATGGAATGTTATGTAATCGGTTGATTAAAGAAAATTTACGTCCGTTTATCAGTAGAATATTATGTACTATTTTTTTATTTCGATTGTTAATATAAATATTTCGATATTTATTTAATTTTATGAAATAATCTGAGCTGTTAACACTTATATTTTAACAATGACACATGTATTTCTTTAATGCGTTCAAACAAATTTTTGATGAAAGTCATCAAATCGAAATAAAAAATTAGAATTTAAAAGTATAATATCTTAAAAAAGCATTAACAGTAATGTTTTTTTTTTAATATTTATCTTCTGAATTAATAATTTTTCGCAATTTACTTTGTAATTAAAAAAAAAAAAAAGTTTTAAAAAGTGCATATTCACGCCTTAACATTGTCATGCCTCATTCAGTTAAATACTTTCTTTTTTAAGCTGAAGAATTGATTTGTGATTGCCATGAAGCGGGAATAAGTTCATCGAGGCGACGATCAAGAAAATGAAGACAAGTTGATAATTGAGTTGCCGCATCTTCAATAGATTTAACATGATTATCGTTTAAATTTGGTAATGCTGTTTCCGCTAGTTTTACTCTTTTTTCTAAATCTTTAAATTTAGCTTGTAATGCATCGATGTAGCTTGGTAAAATTGTACGTGTTTCAACTGGGCCTGAAATTATATTTTTATTATTAATAGTAATGAATTTATTTCATTAAGACAAAAAATGATGGCTCATAATGTCATTATTACAACTCATAATTTAAGACAAGTCAATATTTTGTAATTAAATAATTCTTACAGTTTTAAGTGAGTCTCTTTTATGTTTGATATAAAATAACACTCATAGAAAAAAAAATTTCTAATAACAATAATAATAATAATAATAATAATAATAAAATAGCAATGTGATTGTTTTAAAATAATTATTTAAATACAGGAAAAGTCAAGCTCTGATCACAATAGTCAAAGATTAGTTAGACATTGAATCATAAATATTATTGTTGTTAATGTTTATGTAAAATTCGTAATATTTTATTTAACTTTATTAAAAAGAAAATTTATGATATAGAAAAAATATTTTTTTTCAATTCGATTTGAAAATGTTAATAAAATTTATCGAAACAATTTTAGTGATTTTCAATACTATCTTTACATTTTACAACTAAAAATAATTTACGAAAAATTTTAAACGTCAACTTATTAAATTTTTAGGGTTTTTACCGAAATTAAGTTCTTCAAATGGAAAAATAAAAATTTTTGATAAATATTTTTCTTTTTATTATTTTATATTTGAGTTTGAAAAAAAAAAGTGATACTTAAAAAAAATCTAATGCTGATTTTATGACCAGGAATAATGACAAATTATACTCTTCTAGTTCTTCAAAAATTACTTTAAAAATAACCAGGTGTGATATTTATATATACATATAACTGAGCCAGAATTTTTTTCATAAACGGTAAATATTAAAGCAACTTACAGTATTGATGAACTCCAACCACGTCAATAATAAATGGTCTGAAAAATAAAATGAAAGTCAATATTATAAAAAAATTTTGATTTTTCTATTTATGGATAATGAAATTTTAAATTTATCACTTATAATCAAACTGATCAGTGGGTTGCAGTCAACTAGTCAGACTGACAACATTCCGAATTAATAAATTACTAGAACTTAGAAAGTAAATATTAAATGTAATTTAAAATAATTAATTTTACAAATTTTAAAATTCCGAAAAATATAATCTTAAATGAAGAAAAAACTAAAGCTATATTAATAGAATTTTTCAAAGTCACAAAGTCTCAATAAATTAAAAAACATAACAACGAAAATTTGTACGCCAAAATGAATGAACAGACGAACACTCATTTAGCCGAAAAATGTAAATAGTTTTATATTTAGATTAGAAATTTTTTAAAATTAATTAATTTTATTTTAATTTACAAGCATGTATGGAAAATACTCGAATTTCATGCTTGTGAAGGTAGACAGTCTAAGAAAAATTTCCAATTTTTTGAATGAGTAATTTTCGGCCAAATCATTATTCGGATAGATGAGTATTTGGATGAATATACGTCGGAACGAACGTACCTTTTTCGAAATCAAATTAATTTTAACTCTTGAGAAATATAAGATTTATATTTACTTATATTCGATAACCCGGTGTTTTATAATTTACAAAATTGTTTTTCGGCTGGTATTCTATTTAAGCTAATGTATTTTATAAACTTTGAATGCAGCGGAATTTTAAATTTTCTAGAGTTTTAATAATTCGGAATGTTGTCGATCTGACTGGTTGACCGCAACCCTGATCAGTCGTCTACAATTTTCCCACTACATTTTTAATCAATTTTCCGAATTTTTTAAACAGTTTTAACGTCTGCAACTCTGATTATAATCAATAGGCGGTACCTTTCTGGCGATGATCCATTCAGTAAAGTTGATAAAGGTATGAGATTATTGTCAAATCGTCGAATTTTAAATACTTTTGAACCATCATCATCGACATCAATAGATCCACAGATCAATGATTTTAATTCGTCGGAAATCATGTCATGGCTTAGTGTCAATTTTTTTAAACTTGTTTGGAGTTTTGCGTTATCAGATTCTATAAAATTAATAATTAATAGATAAAATATTGAGTATTACAATATTTTTATTCTTGTTATAATTTTTTACTTTTTTTTTTTTAATCTTAACCAATTATTTCTATTTTATTCTTGGTATATTATTATTATTATTATTATATACATTAATTATTAGCTTAGAAAGAATTTTTTGAGCAAAATTTTGAAACAAATATCTCTTTAGTTTTTCATATCAATTTTATCAATGAAATAATAAAATATCATTTTACAAAAAAATAATTACCTAATTTATCGTATCTTCGTATTAAAACCCATGTATTAATTTCTTTCATACCCATTTTAGAATAAATTTAAAAAAAGTTTTAGTATTTATAAACAATGAACTATAATATATATAACAACTTGATAATTAGAGTGGGAATGAGAATGAGAGGCAAGAGGTGCATAATAATTGAAAGATCAATATAAATTCAAACGAGTAAGAGACGCTACTTCGGGTATCTTCGACTCTCGACTATAATTTTAAGTAATATCTCGAATATAATATAGAAAATTTTAAACTTGTTTGTTTAAAAAAATCGTTGAAGTCATAAGCTTTAATAATTTTAAAAGTGGGTTGAGTAAGGAGAAACACTGATTTCAATATCATATTTAGTAACAGAAAATACTTTATTACATTATTTAACAGTAAATACCAAGTCTGAAGCTGATAGCAAGAATGAAACATTAAAAATTATCTATTTAATTTATTTTAAAATTCCTATCTTAGTTTATGTAGGTAGTTGAAAAAGAAAAGAAAGATACTGATCTTATTACTTTTACGAGCTGTAACATCAATCGGTTTTTTTATACTCTGTAAGAAGTTTATTAAGAGGTATTTTAGTTAATAAAATTTTTCTTTTTCGAAATCAAAGTCAGTTTTTTGAGTTTGAAAAAATTTTTAACGTAAACTTGGTAAAATGATAGGGAGTTAAAGAAAGAAAAAGTATTCAACGTTTATTTTTTTGACCAATTTTTTGGATGCTAATAAAAAATATCAAGAAACATCTGTTTAATTTAATAAAATGGGTGGTACAAATTCTTTTTCGTTATTTTGATAAAATTTAGAAGAACATCTAAAATTTACACTTTCTAGATTAGAATCTCTTCAATTAGAATTTGGTCAAGATTTTGCTTATTAGCAATGTGTCTGAAAATAATAGAAAAAATTAATTTATTTTTTAATAGTTTAAGTTGAAGAAAAACTGTTGTTGTTGGTAAGAAGAAATGATAGTTATGAAAATTTCATTAACTATATGAAACACTTGATACTCTAGAAATAAAATAATTATTAAAAAAAAAAAAAAAGAAAAACTACTAAATTGTTAATTTTTATAAAAAAAAATTTATAACTTTATTCTATAAATACCAAAAATAACGTTAATAATACAAATTATTGAACATCAATTTTTTTCAGTTTTTTCTTAGTAACTTTTTGGACTTTTTGTTTTTTAATTGGCTGGGATTCAAGTTTATCCAAATCTTCGGCTTTTTTATCAACATCCCCACTGAATATCTCATCCAATGGATTGAGTGAGTAAGTAGTTTCTGGCTTATTAATTTTAAGAGCAACTTTCTGCTCAATTCGGTTCAAGTATTTTTTACCAGCTTTCTCTTTAAACGATCTCAAGTATTGACCAGGTGAAATATAATGAGGATTTTCCCAAATGGTTTGTCCGCCAAAACTTCCAGAAAAAATTTTAACTGGATTTAAAACAAATCTCGGGCCTACTTCTACCAAGCCACCGTCTTCCGTTAAAATTTGGAAATTTCTAAACCATATTCTGTTGTCCAAGATACTGAAGGTGTAAACATGGTCAAAGAAAGGTTGACTTTTTGGATGCTGATTTGGCACTCCGAATATTTGAGTAAGCAATTCTTTTAAAACTCCATACTGGATATCTGTTGAAAAACTTTCATCAAAAGATAACAATGGTCGAGATCCTCTCAAACAATTTCCAGTTAATTTTAACTCGCCCATAGTGTGAACTGTAATCAAAAATTAAATTAATCAATTTATGACCATGATTATAAACAAACATTTTATGTGATTATTATTATTATTATTATTATTATTATTATTATTATTGAACTTACTGTTTTCGACAAGAAATTTAGCAGAAGGACCACTCGGGACGTTGGCGAACCACATGAAAAGATCTCGTTTAAGTCGGCCTTCGAATAAAATTGCTTTATTACAATTTTTTGCCTCGCAGATTTCATTAATTGCTTGGAGATTTTTTTGGCGTTCAATTTTAGCTTCAGGCCGATGATGGGGCATAAGTCTTTTTAAATCCTCCATTAAATGCCGAGATCTAAGATTTATTCCTCTGTAAGCCAGTACTAGAACTCGCTGTCTGTTGATCCATTTTGTCTGAAATAGAAAAATATTTAATTATCAACAATGTTGCTTGCAATTTCAAGTTTAAATGGAATACGTAAGTATAAAGTTTTTGATTTTTTTTTTTAAGAAATTTAAGCATAAAATTTTATTTGATAATGAATTTAAAGTTTATCTTAATTTAACTAAGTTGATGCATATAACTTGAAAAAATTTTGTCATATTAATATGATTCTACAAAAAAATATTCAATTTTTATAAGAATAATAACACATGCATAATTAATTTTTTTTTCGACAGTTTCAAATTTTAATACAACGATGAAATGGTGACTAAAAAATTACATTTTTTTTCTCTAAATAAAAATCAATATAGCAGTCCACAAGCGTATGATACACCCAATTCCACCATGGGAACTGTTTGAGCCCCTAATTGATCTCCATGTATACAATAATTCATTCGGTAAAGACCTCACAACTAAACAAATCGATAGCAACCTCACTGCAGAAATGTATGATAAATACAATGGATACTGTAAACTATACACCGATGGCTCAGTAAAAAATGGAAAAAAAGGTTGTGCAATTATCCATGACGACCAAACTTTCATGTACCGTCTACCAGACTTTACTAACATCTTTTCTTGCGAAGTAATAGCAATCCAAAAAAGCAATCGATCATATAATCAAGAACAACATCCAAAAAGCCATAATTTTAACTGATTCAAAATCAGCACTCGACGCCATTTCAAATACCACTAACAAAGACCCCAGAATTATAAAAATTCAAAGTAAACTGCATCAACTAAATGACAGACAATACCACAAGATACTAGCATGGCTACCATCTCATCAAGGTCTCCAGGGCAACGAAGAAGCAGACCTGGCGGCAAAAAAAAAAGCCCTAACAGAAGGTACCTTAACAACAAATGAACAAGCCACACCTGACGAGTTTAAAAAAGTAGTCAATGCCTACATATGGGCCAAATGGAATGGAAATTGGATGAGCTCAGATTCACTTTTACACCAAGTAAGAGCTAATGTATGGGAAATACCTCCAAAGTCACCAAATCGCAAAATCCAAACCATAATCACCCGTCTAAGAATAGGTCACACCTATATTACTCACAACTACCTGATGTCACGAGAGACCCATACTAAATGTCCAAAATGCAACGCACCAATAACTGTACACCACATACTGGCTGAATGTCCACTCAACACCGCCCCAATGGACCTGTCCACGTGCCTGAGCGACGAGAAGTACCTCCAGGATGTGATAAAAACATTAAAGTCATTAAAAATTTTCACAAAAATATAATCTAGTCAAAATTTCTAAATTGTAGTCCAAATATTTAACAATTATTGGTTCACCAGTTACAGTATGATTTGAAATCTTTAAATTAACCATGTATAACTGCTTAAAATATTCACTTTAGTATTTTCTATGTGTACTTGAAATATAATTTATAACTATTTATCATTGTTTGTAATCTTGAAGTCGCTCATGACCATGCTGTTTATGCGACTATTAAATAAATAAAAAAAAAAAAAAATCAATTTACAACATATTATTTAAGAATTTGTACAATATCTTTGTTGTTTTGCAATTGATAAGAAAAAATTATTGACTAGCTATTTATTAGACATAAACTACGTAACTGAAAATAAAATTAGTAGACATCTAACAATTTTTAAAGTTTTTTCATTAAAAAATTATTGCTAAAAGATTAAAATAAAAAATTTCACCTGCAGTAAATTTGAAAAATTATACGTTCAATTTTTAAAAATATTTTTTCTATTTTTAATTAAATTATAAAAAAAACTGATAATTTTTTAATGTCTGCTAGTTTTAGTATTCAAAAAATTATCGAATGTCTAAACATAGTTATTCAAATGTCTGTTAATTTTAGAATCATAAAAGGGTATTTTATTAAATTAGCGAATTATTATTTATATTTGTAAAACTAACCTTTTTTATCACTTCATCAGACCTTCTTTTGGCTGGCAACAATACTTTTTGGGATTCATTTTTTGAATCAGGTGCTACTTTAGCTTCGGTTTTTTTACTTTTAACCTTCATATTTATCTACAAGAGAAAATTACTTAATTAGAATTAATAAAAAAAATTTCTAAAGGAACAAAAAAATAAATTAAAACGAGGTAATATGTTTTGTTATGGAGTAAATTCTAATTATACATTTATTTAACTTTGGCATAAACTGATGATGCAGATTTGAAAATAAAATTTTTTTATATTCGGTAGAGTTATTTTCTAAGATCAATGTTTACCTTCTAAATATTTTGTTAAATAAAAACATACCTATTTATTCGCTACAGTACTTTTAATACACAATATTTTCGGGTTATGTTATACACGTGGTATTCATTCAATGCAACGTATTTATATACACTCAAATCTCAAACACTTGAGAAAATTTTCAGAAACTTGCAACAGCTTTAGCTTGTTATGTCCTAACTCTAGTGGACACGCGTGAATTTATTTTATTGAGTCTAAATTACCGACGTGATCGTAATTCGCCCGGGAATATTGAAATACTCAACTTTGAAATAGCAGGAATGAATAAATATTAATAAATGACTGGGTTTTAACTTGCAAAATAACTTCGAAGAGAATATTAGTTTAAATTGATTTAAATATATTGTTGGATAAAACTTTAAACCGAATTAAATTATCTGGATATTACAATATTTAATGAAGATGTAAGATCAGTCTGAGGGCTGAGGATATATATTCTGATTCTTCCGAGTTTGGTCTTGAGTCCGAAGTGAAGCAGAAGCGATGGTGGGGCAGCTTCCCCTACTGCACTAGGGTCTCTAGGGTCCCACACATGGAGACTACATAAGGAGCACGCACTTAAGTGTGGCATTTGCCAGAGTATGGTCCGCGCTTATCGTATAAATAAAGCTTCCTTTTTTCACCACTAGCGTCGCTAATTTTCCTTTTGTACCGGTGTGAATATAGAGAAATAAATAAACGTGAAGTTAGCGTGAAAATAATCTAACTTCGTTTAACGTAAACACGTAAATAATAATTTTATTTTATTTAATTAAATAAATATAATCAAGTATTCAATAAAATTTAATTTTAAAAATGGGTAGAGTGTGTGCTGTTAAAAATTGTAATACTGGCAGTGCAGCAGATAAGAAACTACGTAAGGAGCTAAATTTGAAGACTCCTGGATTTTTTAAAGTACCCCAAGTAAGTTAATTAATATATTTAGCGATGAACCGAATAAATTGAAGAGAATAAGTATTTTAATGGCATTGTGATAGTTTTTTTTTAATGATAGGAAAACTCAATTAATAAATATATTTCACTTTTTTTATGCGTTTTTGAATAGAGTCCAACACAACGTCAAGAGTGGATAAACTCTCTGTCAATGGAATTAAATAGTCGTCAGTACGTTTGTGATTTGCATTTTCCTGAAAATTCAATTCAGCATTCTTACATTACTAATTTACCTGATGGAGAGATTAATAAAATTGCGAAAGGGCGAATAACCCGAATTTTCAATTCAATCCCACTGATTGTTGATCCACCACAATGTACAACAATTAACTACAGTGATGTTCAAGTTCTGAATAAGAGGATTGAATTACAAGGCAAGGAATTTGAGCAGTGCCAACAGCAGCAGCATCAGCAGCTACAACAACAGCAGGAACAGTTTCAGCAGCAGGAAGAGTTTCGGCAACAGGAAGAGTTTCGGCACCAGGAGGAGTTTCAGCAACAGGAAAAGCAACAGAATGAGTTTCAGCAGCAAGAAGCACAATCAAATGACAATTTAATTGTCATTTGATTGTGCTTCTTGCTGCTGAAACTCATTCTGTTGCTTTTCCTGTTGCTGAAACTCCTCCTGGTGCCGAAACTCTTCCTGTTGCCGAAACTCTTCCTGCTGCTGAAACTGTTCCTGCTGTTGTTGTAGCTGCTGATGCTGCTGCTGTTGGCACTGCTCAAATTCCTTGCCTTGTAATTCAATCCTCTTATTCAGAACTTGAACATCACTGTAGTTAATTGTTGTACATTGTGGTGGATCAACAATCAGTGGGATTGAATTGAAAATTCGGGTTATTCGCCCTTTCGCAATTTTATTAATCTCTCCATCAGGTAAATTAGTAATGTAAGAATGCTGAATTGAATTTTCAGGAAAATGCAAATCACAAACGTACTGACGACTATTTAATTCCATTGACAGAGAGTTTATCCACTCTTGACGTTGTGTTGGACTCTATTCAAAAACGCATAAAAAAAGTGAAATATATTTATTAATTGAGTTTTCCTATCATAAAAAAAAAACAATCACAATGCCATTAAAATACTTATTCTCTTCAATTTATTCGGTTCATCGCTAAATATATTAATTAACTTACTTGGGGTACTTTAAAAAATCCAGGAGTCTTCAAATTTAGCTCCTTACGTAGTTTCTTATCTGCTGCACTGCCAGTATTACAATTTTTAACAGCACACACTCTACCCATTTTTAAAATTAAATTTTATTGAATACTTGATTATATTTATTTAATTAAATAAAATAAAATTATTATTTACGTGTTTACGTTAAACGAAGTTAGATTATTTTCACGCTAACTTCACGTTTATTTATTTCTCTATATTCACACCGGTACAAAAGGAAAATTAGCGACGCTAGTGGTGAAAAAAGGAAGCTTTATTTATACGATAAGCGCGGACCATACTCTGGCAAATGCCACACTTAAGTGCGTGCTCCTTATGTAGTCTCCATGTGTGGGACCCTAGAGACCCTAGTGCAGTAGGGGAAGCTGCCCCACCATCGCTTCTGCTTCACTTCGGACTCAAGACCAAACTCGGAAGAATCAGAATATATATCCTCAGCCCTCAGACTGATCTTACATCTTCATTAAATATTGTAATATCCAGATAATTTAATTCGGTTTAAAGTTTTATCCAACAATATATTTAAATCAATTTAAACTAATATTCTCTTCGAAGTTATTTTGCACGTTAAAACCCAGTCATTTATTAATATTTATTCATTCCTGCTATTTCAAAGTTGAGTATTTCAATATTCCCGGGCGAATTACGACCACGTCGGTAATTTAGACTCAATAAAATAAATTCACGCG
>CAJNRD030001116.1:4482280-4505207 GCA_905319865.3 Cotesia congregata
AATACTTAAAATATAAAATATAGTACTTAAAATATATTTTGTAATGAGTCTAGTAAAACTTATCAGCCTACAACATTTAACAAACATTTCTAATACTAAACTTATAGCCATATATTTTACTCTAATCCTATTACCATAGTATTCTAATCTTTTTACGATACTTATTCTAATTACAATGGATGGGAAATTTCTAGAGAGTGACCAGGAGACTAAAATATTAATGGGAATTTCCTTAGCGTTCTCTAAATTATTTTATAAGTTTCTGAATTTCTCGCGCTATAAATTATCATAATTTGTTCTCGCGTGATGGCGCCTCCAGCGACCAAGTAAACCGTGATATAACATATCACAAGCTGTACCTCGCCTCTTATGTCGATAATTTATCTAGATGTCGCATAAGTCTAATGCTATTTTAAATTAAAAAAAAAAACCGCTAATTATGGAATTACTATGCGTGACATTAATTTATCCCTGTTCGTGTTGCTTTTGTATTATTGAAAATGTGTATTTTTGGACATTTGAATAAATGGATATGGAAATTTTTAAAAATGGACATTGATAAAAAAGGAAATAATTATAAATGTACTGGCCAACTTAAAAAAATGAAATCCCTATTTTTGAAAATATCTCCAAATGGAAATAAAAGTATTTGGTAAAGAGTTGTTATGAACAAATAGATTATTAATGGACATTTTCTTAGATAAACATTTATGAAAATGGATAATAATATAAAAAGACATCAGTAAAAATGGTTAAAAATACAAATGTACAATTAAATAAAAGGAATAGTCATTTAATGAACATATGATTTTATGAACAATTGAAAAAATGGACATTTAAATTTTAGGAAAAGTGAATAAATGGACATTTGTATAAATGCCCATCAATAAAAATGAATTTTGTAAAAATGAACATTTAAACAAATGAACTTCGATAAAAAAATACTTACTTAAATGGAAATCAGTAAAAATGGACATTTATAAAAATGTAAATTAGTAAAAATGGACATTCATAAAAATCTAAATTAGTAAATAATGGACATTCATAAAAATGGAAATTAGTAAAAATAGACATTCGTGAAATTGGACATTTTTAAAAATGGATAAATGATTTAAATTTAATTACAAATATAATTATGAAGTTGATAAATTATAAAATTAGGGTTTTTGGTGTGCGTAAAGGAAAAAAGATGTCAGTAGAAGAGCTGGGAACTCGGCTACCAAAAGGCATCTTCTTGTAATATTTGATGAGCTATTTGATGTTTTATCGTTTTCCGTAAAAACCTACGAAGAAGATGTCTTGGTAGCCGAGTTCCCAGCTTTTCTGACATCTTTTTTCCTTTACGCACACCAAAAACCCTAATTTTATAATTTATCAACTTCATAATTATTTGTAATTAAATTTAAATCATTTATTCATTTTTAGAAATGTCCAATTTCACGAATGTCTATTTTTACTAATTTCCATTTTTATGAATGTCCATTTTTACTGATTTCCATTTAAGTAAGTATTTTTTTTATCGAAGTTTATTTGTTTAAATGTTCATTTTTATTGATGGGCATTTATACAAATGTCCATTTATTCACTTTTCCTAAAATTTAAATGTCCATTTTTTCAATTGTTCATAAAATCATATGTTCATTAAGTGACTATTCCTTTTATTCCATTGTACATTTGTATTTTTAACCATTTTTACTGATGTCTTTTTATATTATTATCCATTTTCATAAATGTTTATCTAAGAAAATGTCCATTAATCTATTTGTTCATTTGAACTCTTTACCAAATACTTTTATTTCCATTTGGAGATATTTTCAAAAATAGGGATTTCATTTTTTTAAGTTGGCCATAAGTGCAGTTGTACATTTATAATTATTTCCTTTTTTATTAATGTCCATTTATATTAATGTCTAATTTTCTTGAGTACTTTTATTATTATTTCCAAAAAATCAAATGTCCATTTTTAAAAATTTCCATATCCATTTATTCAAATGTCCAAAAATACACATTTCCAATAATACAAAAGCAACACGAACAGGGATAAATTAATGTCACGCATAGTATGTAATGAGTAATAATTATAATAAAAGTTGTTAAATAAGTAAATTTCACACTTATCAAAAACTAAAATTAAAAGATTAGTAAAAAAAATTTACACTCAAGTTTTTTGATGAGAGTAAGATTAGCAGACAGTTAATTTTCCAAAACTTTTTTCAACAAATTTTCAATCTATATGTTTGTATAAAAGATATTAACAACTGTTCAGTAGGAAATTTTTTTAATTTCCTCGATTATTATTTTTTGTATTGATATTTTTGTCATAACGAAAATTTTTATAAGTTTATAAAAAATTGTTGAATGTCGGCTACAATATCATACTTATAATTTTTTAATGTCGAGGTTGAGACTTAAATCTGATTAGATTGAGAAGTTAATTGGTCAAACCATTTAAAAATATTCAAGGAATGAAAACCATCCAAGTGGCACGAATTTTTTTTTTTTGCTAAGTTTTGTTGAATTTAAGTTGACGATTATTAATTTTTGACACTTAAAGTAAAATCTACCAAAAAGTCAATATTTTTTTGTGTGATGCTTGAGCAAAAATTATTTTGAAATAACTTTCAAACTATTCGACCAATCGTCTCAAAACTCTGTATGCACTTTTTGGCTTAAAAATATCCGTTAAATTAAAATCCGTCGAGAAAATCAAAATTGACTGTAGGGTCAAAAATATATTGCAGTTTAAATATTCCAAAAAAATATTGTTTTAAAACAATTCGTAGATTTTTGAGCTCAAAAAACACAAAAATAAAGTGATTGATTGAATTGACCGTGTATTAAGCTCGAAAAAAGCGGGGTTTTAGGGTGGTTTAAAGGATTAACCGTTTTTCAAATTTTTTTATTTCTCTTACAGATTTGGCACAATAATATTCAGATTATTGTCAGATACTTAATTTCACAAATAAAATTGAAGTTAAAAATAAAAATATGAAAATTTCAGGTAAAACTGTAGAGAAAAATTTTTAGTACTTTAGTTCATTTTTTACATGAAACTAACAGACTACTCAAAAAAAAAAAAAAATTTGAATATAAATTTTTCAGTTAATATTTTTGACAGGCTATGTTTGAGTGAATTAATAATAATAATAATTAAAATCTCAAAGATTTTAGTTTTCAGGTCTTTTAAACAGAGATTAAAGAGAAATTTTAAAAGAAATTTTAATATGTTAGTGAATCAAAACAGAGTTCTTTAATAATAATAAAGTTAGCCGACATTTTTGATTTTTTTATTTTGCTTAATTTATTAAATTATAACTAAAAAATATTTTTAAAAAATTGCACTTGTAGTTTTTGAAGTTTTTAACAAATGAAATTTTTTATTTATTTTTTTTTGATAATTCTTTAATTAAAAAAATAATACAAATTTTTAGATGTCGGCTAACTTTATTTTCATAGTTCTTTATTGTAAATAAAATTAATAAGAGTCTTATAGAAAAAATTTGTCTATGAATATTTATTGATTTTAAAATAATGATTTTTTTTTTTTTAATAATTCAAAATCAAATGTTAAATTTCAAAAATTCGGAAAATTCCTATAATTAAAAATTCATGACTGAATTGGAGTTGTTTTCCATATAGCAATCTTTTTCAAGGTTTGAGCAAATCTGGTCTCAATTTCAATAGTTGTTAGTGTCTTTTTCTACCTATGGGTCTTGCTCCAGATACTTGTAGCAAATTCAATTGACAAGTCTTGAACAAGCCTTGTACAAAAACTTTTGGCCAGATTATAGCTCAAGAATTGTGTAAGAAAATTGAAAAAATCTGAAGGTGCTTATCGATAAACTAACTATATAAATTATTGAGAAAGACTGACACCAGAAGCATGCTGAATATACTTGTGCAAGACTTGCTCAAGATCTGCTGAATCTGCTCAAGATCAAATGTTTTCGAATGACCGTTCGCATCATTCTACCCCTCTTATATTTACTATATGATCAGTGGATCTCATTCAGCTTAACCTTTTAGAGTATAGACCTACTGTTTTATCGATCAAGACAAAATTATTTTAAAATGAGCACCACTGAATCAATACATCTTCAAGTAATGGAGGGGAAAAAGTGCTATAAAATATATATTGCATCCTGCATCTTGAGCAAGTCACGTTTCAACATTTGCTGTTAGTTTTTGGTTCACAAATGCTTTAGAAATGAACAAATCACTGAAAATTACGGATCTTGAGCAAACTTGAGCAAGTCATGGGTAAGTGTCTGTTGTGAGTTTCTGATTCAAAAAATCCGTCAGAAAGTTTTTCAATGCACCTTGCATTAGACTTGTCTCATATTCTTACACAAAATGTCTTGAGTCAGTTATATATAAATCTTGAACCAGTTCTTTCTACATGAACTTGAGCAAGACCCATGTGTAGAAAAAGACATTAGCAACTAGGGGTTTTGCTCAAAACACTGGTACCTAAATCTTGCTCATGCACATGTTACCTGGATTAATTAGTATTGAAACTTATCGGAAAAAAAAATGGTTCCTGATTCTTTATTGGTGATATTATGATTAAAGCGCGCACACGGCGCACAATTTAAATTTCTAGCCCTATAAAAATTTGAAAATAAGTATCAAGAACAAAACAGCTCAATTTCAAGATTTGGGATCATGAAAACAGGTGGAGGTCACCATCATTTCCGTTTTTGGGCCAAACATGGCTACCGTCATTCCCATGGTATGCAAACTTGTCAACCAAAATTTGGGAATCTCTTAGAATTAAGGTCAGTTTATAGTATTATATTGTAGTGTAAGCAAACAGGAAACTATAGAATTTTATGATTAATGATATTACCTGTATTAAAATCATGAATGATGTAAAAAGAACAGCAATTATAAAATAACTTTGCATCAGTATTTGGAAGGTCTTTGCTTACTAAAAGCATATTACAATCATTTCAACGTTCTTACAAAACAACCTGGATTAAACATGGCAGTTCAAATATTTCAACAGCTAATAATGCCAATAATAAACGGTATTTATTTTTCATTTTTCATATTTTACATCGCTCTATTTCATTTTATAAATTTTTAAATAACTTATTTTTATAGAATTCAGAGACGTTAATTTCGAGCGTGCAGTTAAAATGATTCTATTATTGGTTGTATGCGAATTAGGTCTTAGTGTGTAAGTATTCAATAAATAATTATGACAATTAAAATTGAGAAATAATATGTAAACTATCAATCAAAATTTCAGGGAAAATGTATTTATTCGCTGGGCAATGCTTAATATCATAACCGCTGTTATATTAGGACTTGAGCTTGGATCCAACTGGTTTTTTACTAAATCGCCATATATTCTATTATTACAATTAATTTTGTTAATTATCTGTATAACATTAACAAGTATTTTGGGTTATCTAAGTTGTACGTTGGAGATAATTATGACAATCTAAGAACAGATTGATAATTAAAATAACTGATATGTTTATGACTCATTGTCACATATGTCTACCAAAGAAAAATAATTTAAGTGAGCATTTCGTGCTTCGCAAAAAAATAAATATTTTTTTAAATTCTTATTCTGTGAGTATTTTATTTTCGGATTCCTGCTGAGAATTGCAAATTTTAAAAAATTTGTGGAGTTATTGATGTGTACTGAGAATTTATAGTTGGAAAATTTTTGGAAGTTAGAAAATTAATCTCACAAGAAAAATGAAGTTAGGTAACTAAAAGCTATTTTGTATTTTTAACGTCCTGCTAAGAAACTGCAATTTTGAGCGTTTAGTTATGAAATTAGCGGGAAGTTGCAGGGAGGGCCTTTGGGGTCAGCCGTTTTTCTAGTTTTTTTATATTTTACAGATTGTAGTGAATGTTACAATTTCTCACGAATCAACTAAATTACAGAAATTTTAATTTTTAAGTAATATTTTCGAAATCGAAGATTGAAGATTGGAGGTCAAATATAAACCAAAAAACACATTTTAAGGCGCTTCAAATTCCAACTTAGCGGGAAGTTCTAGGGTCCACCTTCGCGGTCAACCGATTTCCAGATTTTTTCTAGTAATTTTAAAATCTCTTTACGGATTGTTTTAAGTTTAATAATTTAACTATTAGTGCTTGAAAAGGAAATGTTTTTTAGTATAGTTTTTCAATTGTTAATCAGATCGAATTTCTTTTTGAGAATTTTTGTAAAGCTCTCTTAACTGCGCTAAATGCCGCCAAATATTTAAAAATCGGTTTATTCATCTAAAAGTTATTGTAGTTCAAATATTTTTACAAAAAGGTTGTTACTGAATACCAGCTAGATTTTTGAGCTCGAAAATCACAAAAACTTTGTAATAGGCGATATTTTGAATGGTTAGCATTTGAAATTAGCGGGAAGTTTCAGAGATGGCTTAGTAGGGTTAACAGTTTTACTAATTTTTTATTTACGTACTTTTGACAAAATTTATACGATTTTCAGTCTATGGCCGATAAAGGGGACCTGATCAGTATAGAAATCACTTACCTTAGTGGGTGTAAAGTGGTTATTTGTAAGTATTATAATGAATTTTTAAAATTATTTTTCTTAACAATTTATTTACAATAAATTTTCATGAGCACTAGACATGTCCATAGAAACATCTTCCCGTGTATCATTGAAGTCGACATCATCGCTCTTAATACTTTTCGATAAGTTAATGTTATCATTATTATCATCATCCTCATCCTCCTCATCGTCATCGTCTTCATCTGGCTCAACTTCAGTTTCTAGTAAGCGAATCTTACGATTATTTTCACTCAAAACAGCAGCGACTTTACGTTGTCCTGATACAACAATTTTATTAGCCGTTATTCCATTGAATGATTTCGGTAAATTACTCCCAATGAAATCATTAATAGAATAAATGATCTCATCGGTATTATCAAATAACTTGTCTTCTTTAATTGGCAACTGTATTAAACAAGTAGTATTATTATTTGTATTTAATACCAATAAGCTCAAGTAACTTGTTGAATAGAACTGTAAATCCACTATCTTTAAATCAGTTGAGGTTTTTGAGAACGAATCTGTAAATAAAATCAAAATTACAAAATCATGAAACCTCATATGATCTGAACCAGGAATGAGAAATTAATAATTTAATTACCTTGTCGATTATCCAAATCAACCATTGCAACTTTAAAATCCATTTCTACCTTTTCATCACCATCATCATCATCATCATCATCATCATCATCATCATCATCATCATCATTATCGTAGTCTTCACGATAAACATCATCACACTCATAAGCTTCTATTTTAAAAATTTTCAAAATTTTACCATTGCTATCGGTAGTAGCAAGAAAAAGTTCACCATTATCATCAACAATTTGTGAAGATATGCTGTCATGATTATGATCGTAATTGATGTTATCATTTTTGTGTGACTTATTGGTAAGCTCAATGGAATTGTTTTTGAAATGATTCACCAGTCCTTTGTAAGCGTCAAGAAATACTTTATCAATAGCATCAACAACAGCATCATAAGATTGTAAAAGTGACATATTCAAATTTTGCTTGATAATTAATGGATGCTCGAGTAAACATTTATTTTCTTGTAACATAGCACCCCATTCACTACCTTCGACGGATAATGGAATTTTCAATGGCTCTCGGCGTAAATACTGTCCTAATTTTTCTAAATTTACTCCTTTCCGTCGTCCCGTGCTTGAATTATTATTATCAATGTCATTGTTATTGCTATTGCTGGTACTAGCGTTGGTATTATCAATTATAGTTAATGTACTCGCACTTTGGTTCATTGTATCGTTGGCTTTCGTATTTTTGCTAGTGTCAAAATTTAGTAAAAATTCCGCAATAAATGTTAATTCTTGTTGTGATATTTTGCTTGCATCTTGTTGTATTTTTTCGTCGGTCAATTTTGCTATTTCAACGTACAACCATCTGAAAAAAATTAAATATGTAAGTTTTATTTAAAATTTTATATTTTATTATATCTCGTTTTGAAAACTAATAATTTTGAAAAGTAGAAAGTTATAGATTTCCGTCCGATTTTGAGAATGCGAGTTTTCATCAAATCTCCAGGTTTTGAGGTCTTAGCAAGCCGTTCCGATTGTTTTCAACTGGACGTCCGGCCACATGTGTGTGTAAGTAAATAAAATTTTGTCCGATATCTTTACAACGAATCAACCGATCGAGATAAGCGACACGGCGTTCGAAAATGTTCATTGATACTTCAGGCTGATTAGATTTTGAAATCAATCGGTCGCTGTTTCAAAAATATTCAAAAAATAAAAACCAAAAAAAAATTTATATAAAAGTTTTTCTAAATAACTTTCAAAATATTTGACTAATCAACTCCAAACATCAGAGATACTTTTTTGTAGTTAAAAAACTGCGTTGAATGGTGCAAAGTAAGTCAAAATCGAACGACGCGCTCAAAAATTGTAGCCATTTAAAAATTTATGAATAACCGTGTTTTGAGATAACTTTAAAATTTTTCTATCTATCGACTCAAGACCTAATAAACAATTTTTTTGCATTCAATTGAATGATGTCATTCAATCGAATGATGTCAAGTGAATCGAAATCGAACTAGATGTTTAAAAGTTATAGCCATTTAAAAATTTCTAAATAATCATTTTTTTAATATAACTTTTAAATTTTTTAGCTCGAAGATCTCAATAATTAACCAATTAGAAAATTTTCGAGTTCGAAAAAAGCAGTAAGTTTCAGGAATGGCCTGCAGGTAAATCACTTTTCAAATTTTTTCTATTAAAATTGTTTCTCAGGATTTTTTTAATTCTTTTGCCCACCCAAAAAAGTTACAAATTAAAAAAAAAGGCATTTTACTTTGAAATGGCTATAAATATTTCAAAAATTAACTAATCAGGATATTTTATTAAGTTTCATTTTGAAGTAAAAAATAGATAAAAAAATTTTCAGAGCTATTGGGGAAAAAAAAAAAAAAAAAAAAGCATTAATTTTTTAACTACCATTTCTAATTT
Source organism: Cotesia congregata (assembly GCA_905319865.3). NCBI lineage: Eukaryota > Metazoa > Arthropoda > Insecta > Hymenoptera > Braconidae > Cotesia > Cotesia congregata. The sequence goes on from CAJNRD030001116.1 coordinate 4,491,275, forward strand.
TTTATTTTTTTCCCATATAAAAAAAAAAACTTTTTGTAAATTCTGAAATTTTAAGAGTAACTTTTTTTTGTCTTCTACTTATTTTTATTCATCGAAATATAAAAATGTTATTCAAGCTGTATTGACCTCACGAAACTTCATTCTGGGAATTTTTAAACATGTACAAAGAACATCAAAATAAACAAAAGAAATAAAAAAACAATTAAAAGTGATAATCATCGAAAAAGTATGAATTTTTCATTTGATTTAAGATGATTAAACTCTTCAAAATGATATTCTTAGTTCAAGAATTTTTCTCTCAAATCGAGTTAATTTTTTTATTAATGTAATGGAATCTTTCAACTTTATTTTCACCAACTTCAAGAGGTCTTATTATTTTAAAAATTTGCACACGTCTTAAGAACCTATGACAATGAAATAATTTAATAAGTTTATCCTATTATCTTGACAAGATTTGTTATTTAAAAAATTAAAAAACACCCTTCAATAGAAAACCAAACTAAAAAATTGAACGTAATTTTGAAAAAGTTTGCAATAAGAATTGAGGGATTACAAACAAAAAAAAAGTATTTTATTCTGAAAAAAAAAAAAAAAAAAAAAAAAAACAGTGTCTTTAAAATATTTTTTTAATAATTTAATTCCTACAAACATTTCTACCAATAAAATATTTGAAATAATTAATACCATTCACTCCTCAATTTTTTTTTACAATATAATGAATTTTTTTTTTTTTGTTCCTCACTCTATTCTTATTTCCAACTTATTAAGAATTATCTCCTCAATTTTTTTTTACAATATAATGAATTTTTTTTTTTTTGTTCCTCACTCTATTCTTATTTCCAACTTATTAAGAATTATTAAAAATTTTTTTACACTTCTTGGTTTGGTTTTTTTATTATAGCAAGTTTTTTAGTTTTTTAAGGACGTTCATGCGTAAGATATAAATTTATATTTTTTAGTTTTCATAAGTTTAATCATATTGTGATCTTCCCTGAAAAATTGAAAATCCGTTATCGATTATTTCAAGCAGTTATTAACGATTAAAAATTAGATTTTTGACATACAACCTTACGGCAGATGAGCATTTTTTTAAATTTAAAATTATAATATTTATATTATTAGAGAAGATATTTATTGTCATGATATATTTATGTGTCGTTTATGTATATTATATTCACTTTCAACCAATCAGAATGAGAATAATCAAAAAGATCGTGTTGACAAGCGTTTGAATTAATTATTTATTATTTTATTTGGTATAATTAAAATTATTTTAGTTGTTTTTTGACCGTACTAAAAACAAGCACCTGAATACAGTTGATCACATGGTTAGAAATGACAGATTTGTAAAATTTAATAAACAATAAAGATGGACGTCAAATCAATGACTAATTTATATTTACTGATTTTTTAAAATAAATGCCTAAAAAATATTTGAGGTAAATAAAAAAAAATTATAAATCATCATAAGATTATTGATATACTTTAAAATTTTTCTCAAGACTCCAATAAATTTTATAAAAAGTTAGTACTCATTTGACTCTAGCTTAACGATTAAACGTCCTTAAGTTATAATTTATTTTTTTTTTTAATTACACTCAAAAGCGTACGGCAGGAGGATACTTGAAAATATCACTCATATTGATTTTGTATAGTCTCTAATAGTTTATCATACATAAAAAAAAAAAATTAACTTGAATTAAGAAAAAAAATTTGAAGAACTTTATCGTCTTGATTTGCGCAGAAAAATTCTTAAACCAGGAAATTTTTTTTTTAGAGTAGATAATTATAATGAAGTGTAAAAAATATTATATTATTCCTTAATATTATTCAACTTATCAAATTTTCAAGTCTAAATTTTCAACAAAAACTATAGCAAAAAAATAAATTTACCTGAAAAATGATTTATATTCTTTCATACTTTGATCAATAACCTGCTCAATTTCAGACGACTTAGCCAGAAATGTTTCAACTGCATGTAATGCCATTGTTAGTTGTTTATCATTTTCCAACCCTAGTGCTTTATAGTCACCACCGAATCTCGCCATGCCTTGCATTTCTCCAAGTTGATAAGCTAATGCCATACCGACACTATTCAAATGTTTCATCACCAGTTTCTACCAGAACAAATTAAAACAAAAATAATTAATCTATCAATAAAAGAAATAATAAATTTTAAATAAAAAAAATTACCTGGATATTACCATAACAAATATCAATACTGTGTGCTAATTTCTTCAACCCTTTATCCGACAAATCATGCAGTAAAAAGCTAGCCAATTTACTTGAAGAAATACCAATCATTAATAATTCTAAAAAATCAGCAGCTAGTGTACCCAGTGGTTCATTGTCTTCGTAGCGGGTTAACTTCTCATCCATTTCCAGCAAAATAGTTTCCCAAGCCTCAGAAATGGCCATCAATGTTTGCGATAAATAATCCATCAAATAATCTATTTGTGCTTGCATTTGAGCTATTTTTAAAAATGCTCTGCTGCTCTCCAATAAAGAACACGATAATCGATATACTTTTATTGTTTTACTGTCGTTAACTCTGCAGCTCACCCAAATTGGATTGCCGCAACCACCTGTTATCTCTGACACAACACCATCGCAAATTTTCAATTTCCCACAATAAAACATACCAAATACATACATCGATATTTCACCAGTTTCATGACCCAAAAATAGTATGTCAAGAGATTTAACTGAGAACTCCTTACGTCCGGACTCTTGCGTAAACGTGTGATTCAAACTTGGTAACGGTGGCAAGTATGGACCAGTTGGTGTTATTGAAGACTTTTCATCATTTATTTGTAAATTTAATTGTTTGAAATTGTCGTTTGATGAATCTTGCTGAGATAGTGACAACCAGGACATACATGTTATATGATTATTTGGTTTATATTTCTGTTTATGTATTATATTTTTATTTTCAATATCAATCAAATGAAGTACTTTGGTATTATCATATGATACAGCCAACAATTTACCTTCAGGATGCCACGATAAATTTGAAATTGTTTCTGATTCTTCTGGCGGGCTCACTAGCCAGACACGTTGCCATGTTAGACGATGAAGTGATACCTCACCTAAAAAATGAAAAAAAATATTAAAATAAATTTTTACCCAAAATTGGGAAATCAATGACACTTAAATCAGCAGACATCTGAAAATTTTTAGTTTCATTTAACAAATAAATTAGTGCATCGGTGCTAAGAATTATGGAGGAAAGTTTAAAAAACTCGTCAGATTTTAATTAATTCAAAAAAATTTCATAATTACTATCATATTTATAAATCATTAGGATTAATTTTTATTTCTTGTCAAAAATAGAATTTGTAAAGAAAAATTTTAAAACATTGGGTGAGTAAAAAAAATTTTTTTGATCATAAAAAATTTTAACAGTGAACTCCAAAAATTTTTTTTCCAATCATATTTTTGATAAATTTAAAGAAAAAATAGATTATGGTTTTACAAAAATTGAATCAAAAATTTAAAGCAATTGTAATTTTTTTAAATTAATATATAAAATTTTTCAATAAATTATGATTTTTATAATTTAAAAAATTTTATATTTTTATAAATATAAAACAACAAAGAAGAAAATTTTGACACTAACTTAACTAATCAATTGAATTTATAATCAATAATTAAATTATAATGTAGTATTAAAAAAACATTAACCTTTTTTATTAGCTACAGCTAGAAGATCCATTTTAGGTGACCAACGCATTATTGTTACTTCTGTAGCCAGTTGACGTTCTTCTAATTGTCTTATTGTTCCGGACATTTTTGTATTTTTTATAAACAATGATATTTGTATTAAAAATTTTTTGAATTCATAACCTAAGTAGAAAATTTGTAAAAACTATGCAAACATAAACAGAAAATCAAATAATAATCATAAGAAAACATCTCAGCGGTCTCTAGTTGGAAATTCTTGATGCGCATGTGCCAGGCTTGCAAGAATTATATTTTGACTTCGATCATTTAGAACATTTACATAATGCAGAAGTTTACTCAGCGTTGCATGACTATACGCTCATATATTATTTCATATATGACTAGATACCCTGATCACCCTGATAGCCAGCGCTTTCTCAGTAAGCGTTGACTTCCAGACAGCCTAAGATCTGTATGCATTAATAACTGTGTGCAAAACGTCACCGCCCTTATCAACGTCCACCTGACGGGTAATGTAGGATGAGGAAAGTTTCAAGGAATACTTAAGAGATGGCAGGTACGGTTCGGAAATAGCAGAATATAAAATAGTAAGCACAATTGAGACGAACCGAAAGACAACCTGTATTTTAACTGATATAACATTAGGGAAATAATTCATGAAGAGACTAAGAGCGTACATCTTTTATAGAATAATAAAGTAAATATTATAAAAAAAAATTAATTAATCTACTGATTATTGCCGAAGCAACTAAAAATAATTATAAAAGACACTTGAATAGCTAAATCATCATAATAAATAAATTTTAGCAATAAATAAAAATAAAATGTAGATCTACATCACGACAGAAGAGAGCCTTGGGACTGTATGGATTGAATAGATGAATTAATTAATTAATTTCATTATTGCACATGTGACTGAAAATAATTAGCAGAGACACTCAATGAGTTGAGCCTTTTGAATAAATTATTTATAGCAGTAAACAAATGCAAAATGTAGATCTACATTTCGTTAATGGAGAGCCTTTAGACTCTATTTTTTAATTAATTAATTAAATAATTAATGTCATTATTGCACATGTGACTGAAAATAATTAGCAGAGACACTCAATGAGTTGAGCCTTTTGAATAAATTATTTATAGCAGTAAACAAATGCAAAATGTAGATCTACATTTCGTTAATGGAGAGCCTTTAGACTCTATTTTTTAATTAATTAATTAAATAATTAATGTCATTATTGCACATGTGACTGAAAATAATTAGCAGAGACACTCAATGAGTTGAGCCTTTTGAATAAATTATTTATAGCAGTAAACAAATGCAAAATGTAGATCTACATTTCGTTAATGGAGAGCCTTTAGACTCTATTTTTTAATTAATTAATTAAATAATTAATGTCATTATTGCACATGTGACTGAAAATAATTAGCAGAGACACTCAATGAGTTGAGCCTTTTGAATAAATTATTTATAGCAGTAAACAAATGCAAAATGTAGATCTACATTTCGTTAATGGAGAGCCTTTAGACTCTATTTTTTAATTAATTAATTAAATAATTAATGTCATTATTGCACATGTGACTGAAAATAATTAGCAGAGACACTCAATGAGTTGAGCCTTTTGAATAAATTATTTATAGCAGTAAACAAATGCAAAATGTAGATCTACATTTCGTTAATGGAGAGCCTTTAGACTCTATTTTTTAATTAATTAATTAAATAATTAATGTCATTATTGCACATGTGACTGAAAATAATTAGCAGAGACACTCAATGAGTTGAGCCTTTTGAATAAATTATTTATAGCAGTAAACAAATGCAAAATGTAGATCTACATTTCGTTAATGGAGAGCCTTTAGACTCTATTTTTTAATTAATTAATTAAATAATTAATGTCATTATTGCACATGTGACTGAAAATAATTAGCAGAGACACTCAATGAGTTGAGCCTTTTGAATAAATTATTTATAGCAGTAAACAAATGCAAAATGTAGATCTACATTTCGTTAATGGAGAGCCTTTGGACTCTATTTTTTTAATTAATTAATTAAATAATTAATTTCATTATTGCACATGTGACTGAAAATAATTAGCAGAGACACTCAATGAGTTGAGCCTTTTGAATAAATTATTTATAGCAGTAAACAAATGCAAAATGTAGATCTACATTTCGTTAATGGAGAGCCTTTGGACTCTATTTTTTTAATTAATTAATTTCATTATTGCACATGTGACTGAAAATGATTAGCAGAGACACTCAATGAGTTGAGCCTTTTGAATAAATTATTTATAGCAGTAAACAAATGCAAAATGTAGATCTACATTTCGACAGAAGAGAGCCTTGGGACTGTATGAATTTAATAGATGAATTAATTTATTAACTAAATAATCGCAAAATTAACTAAAAATATCTAAAATAGTCACTTAATTAGCTTAATCAACATTATAAATAATTTTTTGGAAAGTACCGTCTGCATTTCAACCATGTTGAGCTCTTGGACTCTATACTTATTAAATTGAGTAATCTATTTCATAATTGGACATGCAACTATAACTTATTATCTGCACCACTTAATTAGCTGAATCAACATAATAAATAATTTAAATAATTAATAAAAATAGATTTTAGATCTTCATTTTGATCATGGTGTGCGCTTAAACTTTATTTATTAAGTCATTTAACTAATTATGTCATTGAATTCCTGACCATGAAACTTAAAATAATTTTAAAACTCATTTAATAAGTTGATATTTTATAATAAATAGTTTTAAGCAATAAACAAACACCAAATATAGATCAACGTGTTGACGATTGAGATCCCTTGGACTTCATTGAGTGAATTTATTTATTAATTAATAATTTTGATCACTGACGCTCTCATTGAAGATACTCAATGCGTTAAATCTATATAATTAATCATTTTTAGTGACTATTAAACATAGAATATAGATCTACGTTCGTGCAATCGAGATTTCTGATACTTCTTTTTATTGAATTAATAAATTTGTTAATTGTCCTAATTTCTTGCAATTTGTTGATTGAATTTATAGATTGATTAATTATTTAAATTTGTAAAAGAGTAGTAAAAAATTTTTTTATCTTGTATTCGATCATTTTGTCACAAATATTGTTTTAATTTTTTTCTGCATTTTTTTCAATGTCATTATCATTATTCTCACACTTACCCAACCTTTTTAGTTTACATTGTCATCTATGACAACATTTACCTGCTTTAGTTCTAGGTGTCCCTTTGTATTGAATGTCTGACTATTTAGATGTCATAGTTCTATATTATGTAACGTGGTAAATTTTTATTCGACGCCCAATACTTGGGGTATTATAATATCCCAGGCTCGAATCCAACGTCGTGAATGTTATGTGTGAATGAATGAAAATTGTACTAATTTTTATGAATTATTTTGTGTAAAATGCGTAACGCTGGACGAGTAACGAAGACAGAGCGAGTCACAGTGGGTACGAGGTTATGCATTGGAGCGACAAGGATGGAGCTACGACGTAAACAAGCTAGTACCGAAGCGAGTACCGAAGTGACGAGGCACCGAGCGCCGTAAACACCCGAGAGGCCTGGATACCGATCGACACTGCAGTGCCGCTATTTTCCAATACGACGATCAACATCGATGACAGTTGGTTAGTCAGTACTGCAGGAGCAGAGGTGACTAAAAACTGTCGTGAAGGTCCGTTGACTGTTATACGGACCTAGATCAACTATCGACGGGGATCAATTCCAATGGAAATGAAGACTAGCGCCGCCAACTTCAACGAAGGAAGAAGTGGGTACTTCTCCATGAAGAAGACGATTCGAGGCTGGACTGTCGACGGAAACTAAAATTAATTTCGAAGTATTGTCGCGAGTTGTTAATTTGAAATTAATTGTAATTTGTATTGAGTATTTATTTTCTAAATTCATGATTTATTTGAGTCGACCGCTCGAAGCTTTCCAAGCTGCTAAGATGGGGACGACGCTCAATTTCTTGGTAAGCCGACGTTCTTGTTTAGTGTTGAATCCAGCGTTTAGAGTCCACGTTGTAATTTTGTAAAATATTTTGAGTAACAAAATAATACGCGAGGATTCAACGCTTTACGATTATTTTTTTTTGTGTAATGCTGTTATTACATAGTGTGGTTGCCGATGTATGAATGTGAGTGTATGAATTTGAAGTTGAGACAACGACGTTTATTAATTTTAATATTATTAAACTTAATCGCAAATTTAAGTTACGACGTTTTTCTTTTTTAATAATTTTTGTTAAAAATTAATATCGACCGCCGACATATATTTTGTTGAATAAATTGTTATTTTTTTTTAATTTTCCTGAATTTATTTCAAGTAATTTTAAGCCTTTCGTTTATTTAGCTATCCTATGTGTGTGTGCCTGTGTGTGTGTATTTTCAAACTGCTTTTAACAATGGAAGGGGTTCACCAATCAAAACGCGGTTCAGGACATTTGAAAGGTTGGCAGATTTTTTTCGAAATATGTAATTTTTGTATTTTTTTTAGTTCAAATTATATTTTATTTTTATAGCTTGCAACGTGGTAATTTTTATTCGACGCCCAATACTTGGGGTATTATAATATTCCAGGCTCGAATCCAGCGTCGTGAATGTTATGTGTGAATGAATGAAAATTGTACTAATTTTTATGAATTTATTTTGTGCAAAATGCGTAACGCTGGACGAGTAACGAAGACAGAGCGAGTCATAGTGGGTACGAGGCTATGCATTGGAGCGACAAGGTTGGAGCTACGACGTAAACAAGCTAGTACCGAAGCGAGTACCGAAGTGACGAGGCACCGAGCGCCGTAAACACCCGAGAGGCCTGGATAGCGATCGACGCTGCAGTGCCGCTATTTTCCAATACGACGATCAACATCGATGACAGTTGGTTAGTCAGTACTGCAGGAGCAGAGGTGACTAAAAACTGTTGTGAAGGTCCGTTGACTGTTATACGGACCTAGATCAACTATCGACGGGGATCAATTCCGATGGAAATGAAGACTAGCGCCGCCAATTTCAACGAAGGAAGAAGTGGGTACTTCTCCATGAAGAAGAGGATTCGAGGCTGGACTGTCGACGGAAACGGACGCGCTTTTGCGTGCTCCGCAAACTTAAATTAATTTCGAAGTATTGTCGCGAGTTGTTAATTTGAAATTAATTGTAATTTGTATTGAGTATTTATTTTCTAAATTCATGATTTATTTGAGTCGACCGCTCGAAGCTTTCCAAGGTGCTAAGATGAGGACGACGCTCAATTTCTTGGTAAGCCGACGTTCTTGTTCAGTGTTGAATCCAGCGTTTAGAGTCCACGTTGGAATTTTGTAAAATATTTTGAGTAACGAAATAATACGCGAGGATTCAACGCTTTACGATTATTTTTTTTTTGTAATGCTGTTATTACATAGAGTGATTGCTGATGTATGAATGTGAGAGTAAGAATTGAATGAGATAATGACGTTTATTAATTTTAATATTGTTAAACTTAATCGCAAATTTAAGTTACGACGTTTTTCTTTTTTAATAATTTTTGTTAAAAATTAATATCGACCGCCGACATATATTTTGTTGAATAAATTGTTATTTTTTTTTAATTTTCCTGAATTTATTTCAAGTAATTTTAAGCCTTTCGTTTATTTTGCTATCCATTTTTTTTTTAATGACGAGTATTTCAGCATGGCCCGCCGCCCTGAAGAAGAGGTAATAGCTAGCCAAAGTCGAAGCAGTAATTAGTTGGAGATCATTCTCCTGGCGCCCTTTTATTAATGATAATGTTTTTTAGTAAGCCAAATTTTAATATAAACGGTGAGCCTAGCTTGGTAAATCCCCGGGTCAGGCGAAATCCCGTTATAATTACAATACCCTATTGTAATTATATACGGATAATATACTGTTAATTCTATTACATTATGTTTACTCACGGTAAGTAATGATAGTAAAATTTATCTATCATCTTAATATTTAAGTGAAATTAGAATATTTATTTGTAATAATATCAACGATGAAAGTTATAAAAAATTAGAATGTTTAACATTAATTGTTTTAACTTAGATAAATATATTTTCATTCTTATTCTAGTATATGTAGTGATAAATGTCAATCTTCGTTCACTCTACAGTCACTGCAATACCATTTCTCTTCTTCTGGGGGAGCCTCAACAATTGATACACAGTCAAAATGAAACCACGCCTCACAGTCATCACAAGCAATCGTATCCTGTTTCGGTCTCTTCTCTTCACAAACAGGGCAGTGGTAGTCATTCTTGTTTTTCATCATCTTTATTTTTAAAAATTTAAAGTATTCTTTTACTCCATCATTCATATATATTGCAAGACGATCTAAATTATATTTGTCGTGTTTAAAACTATCTCTCAGTTTTTTAAATTTTAAATCGCTTCGTGCCAATAATCCGTTCCTTTCAATTTTTTTTATTTTATCACTTTCTACCACCCCTAACCACTTTAACATTTTCAATTCATCACTCGTTAATTTTTTTCCCATCACTGGTTCATCGTCGATGACTTGTTGAGGAACATCACTATCACCGAATGTTTCTGAATTGCTATCAAATGCATCTTCATTATCTTTTGCTTCTGTAAGGTATGGTTCAATAACATTATAAATAGTGCTCGCAAATTTTTTACTTTCATATTCAGATTTTTCTTTCTTTTCTTCTAGTGATTTTTCAATTTTTGCTATAATATTAGCATCATCATTTTTCTTGGTTTCTAACTTTTTGTTGCTTGTCGATGGTTGTTGGACTTGTTGGGTGTTCTATAAATATAAAAAAAAAAAATTTTATTGTTTTATGGCGCCAATTATTAATTGTCTGATGAAAATTAAACAAATTTTGTAGTTTATTATTCTTTTCATATTGTCAAATTATTTATTGAATTTATTCATAAAACTACTCGGAAAAATTACGACCGTTACATTGTAAGTTGGCACCAGACTTATTATATTTCAAAATTAACTATTTATGTTTACTATTTTATAACAATCCTAATTTTTCATAGAATTTTTTTTCGTGCATCATTGACATTGAATTATTTTAGAATTTTATACTTTAGTCTCGTATCTACAGTTACTATTAATTCATGTTTACTTACAGAAATAATATGCGGAGGCTCGTGGTTATGCTCTAAAATCGCATATATAATTCGCAGACGCCCACTTGATCCAGATGCCACGTACCTCGTGTAGATCTTGGATGGACAGTCAGTCTTTTTAATCCTGCAAAAAGATTATTATAAATATTTTCTGCCTTTTTTATCAATGTATTGAACAATAAATAACGATCTAAATACTATTTACACCCTCAGGAATATTTACCAATTTTTAGGTTTTTTTTTTTATTTTTTTTGCTACTGTCCTGCGATTCGCCGTAAAATTTACAATAGTTATAAATTGTATGGAATTTAATTTTTTTATTTTTAGAAATAATATTTTTTTGTTCCAAAGTAATGTTGGACCGACTTATATATTTATGTCCAGTTTCAACTTCTAATTGCTTGATACATAGAAAATATTCATCATCTGAATTAAATTCTTTTCCTTTACTTATTCTTGACTTGGCCATTTTTTTCGTTTTATAATATTTTAAAGGTTAGTTTTATTTATTTTTGATCTCTATTATACGAAATATAACACTTATTTGCATCTTATATACTTTCACGACCTTATGTATATTTACATAGAATTCAAATAACCAATCAGCGATTCAGCCAATGACGATCGGCCGTAAGACCTACTTTCAAAATTCGAAAAGAAAATTCTGATTAAATTTTTAAAAACTTTTATAATAGTTTATATTCTTTAAAATCTTTATTGTAATTACAGTAATGACTGAAAATCATTAAAGAAAATTTCATGCAATATGAAATGTTATTAGTCATTACCTCGATTGAACTGAAACGATGGAATATATTACAAAAATAGATTTTTATTTCACAGAAAAGTTTATTGTGAAAAAAAAAAAAAAAAATTATTCAACAGGATTTGAGCTTTTTTCTCTTAGGTTCAAACTTGGAATAGTTTATTATTTTTCGAGTATTGTACAGTGGCATAAATTTTTTCTTTTTTAATTTTCATCGAAGTATTAACCTTCTCTTATTCGTCGATGAAATTTTTTCGAGTTATGTAAATAGTCATCGACCGAAGCAAATATTTTAATATTAACGCATGAATTATTTTATAATTAGTAATCAACAATAAATTTTATTTTACTATGCAAGCTTAGAAGAGAATACGGTTAATATTTTTATATTGTAAAACAAATTTGAATTTTTGCCATCGTTTTAAACCAATAAAAAAATTCAGTTATTGATCGATTCGAAACGCCATCAATATTCATTACAAACAAACTCAAAATCTCACCTTTTCTATTGTCTTCTACATCTCATGCGTACATTCTTTTGTTATCAATGCTATATAATTACTGATTTTATAATTGATACTATTGGCAAATTCGATGTGACTATTGCTATTTTCTTATACCATGGAGAAACAAGAAGGACAACGATCGAATTCTTATCGATATACGTACGACGGTTGGCATTGGCATATGTGCCCCCGTTCAAAGGGTCGAATATTTAATTGTGCTTCCCGTAACACACTGGACAAATGTACAATGAAACTAGAAATATTACCAAGTGACAAAAATCGACAATATAATGCCTTGTGTCACAATCATGACAAGCCAGATCTTAGTATTCGTGAACCAGCTATCCGAGCGCTTCAAAAAGCATCTGCGGATATAAACCGTAATCCAAACGCCATTGTCAATGACGTCTTTACACAGTAGGGCAAAATTGCATCGTTTTGTAATATTATTTTTTGATTGACGAGCAGAAAGTGTCAATATTCGGCCCACTGCGCTAAACAAAAAGATGCTGCTTCCTGCCTTCGTCGAGCAAAAATATAGTATACACTCCACGGGAAGCAAATAAAAAAGCCTCAGATTGCATGTGATCGAGACATTTCTTACATTACTTTCCTACGTGTATAATATATTCTTCTTACTAATTTTGCATTTTAACAATTATTTTCCAGACACCCAGAAGCTGCTCAGTACATGCGACCTGATGCTGCCGCTGCTACTGTGTATCGTACGCGATCAAAAATTTGGCCTCCAACGCCGACCAATTTATATGATGTGCCGTCAGCATGTTCCAATTACGCGGACGCTAGTGCTGTCTACCAGGGTGATTTTATGTCATCGGATAGAAGTCTTGGTGTCATTTTTGCTACCAAGACGATGATGGAACGCCTGGAAAATGCAACGGAACTCCACATAGATGGGACGTTTAAAGCTCGCCCACAGTTGAAAAACTGCCATCAATTGCTTGTTATTCATGTTAGGACGATGGGCATGGTACACAATTATTTAAAGCATACTAAATATTATTAACTCTAGACTGGTCACCTCTTTTTAACTTTCTCGCTCGCACTAGTAGTTGTTACGCTGCGTCACGCCATGTGAGTGACCAGTCTAGGGTTCATATTGTCAGATGGTTTATCTTAAAGGCCATCTCTGCAACCTCCCGCAAATTACATATCTAACAGCTCAAAAGTCTGATAGACGTTAAATAAAATACAATTTTTTTAATTTTCAAATTGCAATAACTCTTGAATGTATGAGGCGATTTTCACGCAGTTGGCGGCATTCGACGCATTTCCTGAAACTCCATGAAGAATCTTCAAGTTTAAATCGATCGAGCCAGGAATTCCGAACAAACACTTTCTTCGATTTTCTTATCACAACGATAACTCACAAACGCTAATTTATCAGCGAACCCATTTAAAAGTAATTCTTAAAAAATACCACATTTCAAAAATTTTTTTTTGGTAATTTTTTTAAGATCTCTCAAAATCTACTGGTTTGAATCGATTCAATTGGTATACAACATCTAAGTGTGGTCAAGTCCCTTCGAATGGCGTTAACCGCGATGAAATCGGTCAAGCCGTTCAAAATTTATAAGCGGGTCACACACACACACACACACACACACACACACACACACACACACACACACACACACACACACACACACACACACACACACACACACACACACACACACACACACACACACACACACACACACACACACACACACACACACACACACACACACACACACACACACACACACACACACACACACACACACACACACACACACACACACACACACACACACACACACACACACACACACACACACACACACAC
>CAJNRD030001116.1:4512938-4537245 GCA_905319865.3 Cotesia congregata
CAAAATTTTTTTCCAAAATATTTTTTTTTTTTCAATAGCCCCAAGTGTCCCCTTTCAAACAAACGAAAGGCCATTCCCGTATTTATAAAAACGTTCGAGATATTCCAAAAACAAAATTAAAAAATAGTGAAATTTTGAATTTGCATATCTTTTGAATAAAATTTTTTAATTTTTTTTCGTCTGGCAGAAGTTCGTTATATGATAAAAGAAAATTTCTGATAGGTTAATTTGACATGGAATGATCCAACTATATTTTACTATTAAGTCGGAATAACACTAGTAATCCTGTTGCTGCAACATGGCTGCGTCCTGTTGCAGCTACAGGAAAATCCTGTTGCTGTAACAGGATTTTTTCCTATTGCTGCAACATGACTGCCTCCTATTGCAGCAACAGTTATTTTTTTTCCGTGTATATAATTGTATATAAATTATATAAACATCTATATAATTCTATATGAATTATATATACCTCTGTATAATTATATATGAATCATACATAATTCTATATAGTTTTTTTTACTCGGGTATGCCTTTATATGAGTATATCAGACTACTTATGTACTGATAAGGGTATATGTATATCAGACTGTAAGAATACATATCAAGTCATATCAATCCATATCAACCCTGATCAAGGATTTTTATCAAAGTATATGTAACTTTATAAGATTATATCAGGACCTATCAAGAAATAATGTAAAATTATATATGAGCATATATCAAGCTATATCAAGTCTGATATAGACTTATCGAATTGATAAGGCTTGATCAGGCCTGATATGGCCAATTTTCATATCAGGCCATATCAGGGCATATCAAAAATTAAATATAGACATATCAGATCATATCAGGCCAGATATGAATACATCAAAAATTTTTATATGGCCATATCAGCTCATATCAAGCCTGATCAGAATATTTTTTCACGGGATAATATCATAATTATTAGTATACAATAATATTTTTTTTCATTTTTCAATAGAATATTCTTCCCATGAAAATTTTAACACTGGAACATAATGATGGAAACTTCAGTACAATAATATTTAATCGACGAAACGCTAGTTATAATGATATTGGATGGTACGGTTGTGTCAACAAAAAATATAATTACTTTCATCTTACGAGAATACCAGTCAAGCCCAATTTACTTAATGACTCAAATGCTAAATGGATTTATGTTAACGTTAAATGTAAGAATACGATATAGTTCTTTATTAATTAAAAAAAAAATTCGAACTATACGTTTATGGATTTATAATATCTTATAGCTATTTTTCTTTAAAGAGATCCTCGTAATAGATTTATCAAACATCTATTTTCTAAGCATTTATTTCTTCAAACCATGATCAACAATTATTTGTAATCAAAAATGTTTGGAGAATCTATAAGTGCACGCCTCACATATACCTATTCTAATATAAATAAAAACTTAGAAAAATGGTAGTAGACCCCGAAGGCCATCCCTGCAACTTCCCGCTAATTCTATACCTGGACGCTTGAAATTGCTCTTATACCATTTTTGAGCTCTTCGAGCTCAAAAATACAATTTGTGTATTATTTTAATCTCTTCAAGCTCAAAGAATTACCTCTTGTATGCTTTAGAGCTCTTCGAGCTCAAAAGCCTGATAAAAGTTTAATACAATAGTATTTTTTGAATTTTCAAACCGCGATAACTTTTGAATGAATCAACCGATTTTCACGCAATTGGCGGCATTCGACGCAGTTTTTTTAGCCTCATAAAGAATCTTCAAGTTTGAATTGACAAAACTAGAAAATTTGGAGTAATTCCGAAAAAACACTTTTTTCTGTTTTCTTTCGTTTACGATATCTCTTGAATGAATTGACCGATTTTGACCGGCTTGACGGCGATCGACGTGGTTTTTGAAAGTTAATAGCTGATTAGTTTTTGAAATTGATCGGTAGAACCGTTTAGAAGTTACTTCTTACGGCCAGCTTAACTCCCTGATTAAAAAAAAGTATTGAGACAAAGGAAAAAGTATTGAAAAGAATTGGTTTTCTAGTCAATCCAATTCTTTTCAATACTTTTTTCTTTGTCTCAATACTTTTTTTTTATTCAGGGCTACCTTTTTTTTTTTATTTTTATTAACGAACAATAATCTCAAAATTATTTAAAAGTACTCTAAAACCCGAAGAAACTACATTCATGATAAATAATATTCCAACACTGAGGCTAGAATATTCTTCGTTAAAACAACGATACTCGCTCCCATAATTCCGTCCCCTCTGGTAACAAAGAAAAACCAAGGCCCGCGTTGCCCCATTTTTATAAGCAAATGGCCTTATAAATCCGTATAAAAATGATACCCTATAAAAGAGATACGTATAAATGATACCCTATAAAAGATACGTATAAAAAAGATAGCCTTTTATACAATTTTATTAAATTTCATATCATTGAACTTTAATAAAAAAAAAATTCAAAAAAAATTTTTTTTTTTTTATTCTTACATTGTTTATTATTATCTCGGAATCTCATTACGACTTTGAGGAACGATTTCTACTGAAAAAATCAGGGAGCGCCTGTTGGATTTGAACTCGCGACTCCTCGCTTGCTAGTCTGGTATTCTGTTAACTGCTCCCCGTCAAGTATAATATTAGGAAAGAGTTGTTAGTTGACAGAAACATGATTTTCATGTGGCAGGCCGATCTTTATTAATTGAGACAAAGGAAAAAGTATTGAAAAGAATTGGTTTTCTAGTCAATCCAATTCTTTTCAATACTTTTTTCTTTGTCTCAATACTTTTTTTTTATTCAGGGCTACCTTTTTTTTTTTATTTTTATTAACGAACAATAATCTCAAAATTATTTAAAAGTACTCTAAAACCCGAAGAAACTACATTCATGATAAATAATATTCCAACACTGAGGCTAGAATATTCTTCGTTAAAACAACGATACTCGCTCCCATAATTCCGTCCCCTCTGGTAACAAAGAAAAACCAAGGCCCGCGTTGCCCCATTTTTATAAGCAAATGGCCTTATAAATCCGTATAAAAATGATACCCTATAAAAGAGATACGTATAAATGATACCCTATAAAAGATACGTATAAAAAAGATAGCCTTTTATACAATTTTATTAAATTTCATATCATTGAACTTTAATAAAAAAAAAATTCAAAAAAAATTTTTTTTTTTTTATTCTTACATTGTTTATTATTATCTCGGAATCTCATTACGACTTTGAGGAACGATTTCTACTGAAAAAATCAGGGAGCGCCTGTTGGATTTGAACTCGCGACTCCTCGCTTGCTAGTCTGGTATTCTGTTAACTGCTCCCCGTCAAGTATAATATTAGGAAAGAGTTGTTAGTTGACAGAAACATGATTTTCATGTGGCAGGCCGATCTTTATTAATAATGTTGATGTTACGTTTTCATTGTTGTTGCTTTTCATGGCTATGGCAACCACTTTGGCAACAATTAACATGGCAACGGTTAGATAATAATAAATAAAATTTGTAAAAATTAGTGTCTCTAATATTACTATTAACCCTTCGTCACTCGCGTGATTTTTAGTTTCTCGCTCGTACTATAGTGAGTCTCTATAGGTTGAGTAGTTGTTAGGCCCTCATGGGCAGATGAATGCATTCATAATGGGCGATCTGCTCATGACGCGAGTGACGAAGGGTTAAAGGTATTTTCATGACCGATTGGATATATATGGGGCATTCCACGCCAAATCGGACGGTTTCAAAAATTTAAATTTTAGATATTCTCAATTTTTTGGTATTTTTTAGTACCCTCCAGAAGAGGCTTCCTGATAAATTTTGAGATTTTTTTAATCTCTGGTTCAAAAAATATAGAATTTAAAAAAAAACCGCTCTTTTTTTGGTTTTTTACTCGGAACTTTTTTAATAATAGTCGAAATTCAAAATTTTTTTTCTTAAAATTTTCGTTTTTAAATGCCCTTTTCAGAAAAAAATATTCAAATTATTTATCATTAAGATTTTTTAATTTCAAGTTTTTAATCGTGTTTTCCAAATTGTGTGCATCTGTCGATTTTTTTGAAAATTTGCTATTTTGAACTTCTATCCTTTCTTCAACTTTTAAGCCCGGTCCGGTAATGGTGATTACATAATAACTATTTTTTTTCGATTTTTAAAAATTAAAAAAAAAAATTTTTTTTTCATTTTATTGAATTATATCATTTATTTTTCTTTTTTAATGTATTTTGAAACACTTAATGATTTTTTATGATTATAACAAGCGTACACGAAGAGAAAAGAATAGAACTTATTCCTAAATGTAGAATGGTAACCATTACCATGCTACACTGTTAAAAATTTTTGTAAAATTACAATCATATTACAAAACAAATGAGATGTGAAATTACAAATCAGTGTATAGCAATGCGAAATAAAATACAATTCTTGTGATTTTCCAACACCTGTCAGGAAATCTACTAAGATGTATTGTAATTTTACAATTTTCACGCATTGTAATATTACAGAACCGTTGGTCAATTTTTAAGAAAAAGCTTTTTAATTTTGCAAACATTATTTGTGATTGGATTCGACATAATTGTATGTAAAATTACAAAAAAATATTGTAATTTATATCACAATAATCTCATAAAAAATTTAAAAAACTTTTTTTTATTTTTACAATTTTTATTATAAAATGACACAGTGCAATGTAATGTTACCAGAAAATTTTATTTATATTACACGAATTGTAATTCTACTTGACTGTTTTCCAATTTTAAAAACAATACTTTTCAGTTTTACAAAAATAAGACTGATGTATCAAAAAACAACTATGTCCTTCATATTTATTTTTACTAATGTTTATGGTTGTTTATTTGCAATAATATATTCAAGGCATCATTTATGTTTTATAAATTTTAATATTACGCTGAAACGATCATTTCAAAATCAATATATTTGAATGAATATATGTTAGACTTTAATTTTTATAAAATTCAATGAATTATAAATAATGTAAAAGTTAGTTATTTTCCATCAATAAACAGCATAAAATAACACAAATAATGTAAATAATAAATAATAAGCCGTAATGCTCAATCACCACATAGGATTATAGCTTATAAGAATAATAAGATGTTGAACCACCTATCGGTCGTACGGCGTAGGGCGTTAGGTATCGGTCTGGCAAGTGCGCGGCTCGCGTTCGATTCTTAGTTAGGGTAAATATTATTTTCACTTTATATCATCTAAGTTGTAATAATTAGGTCTACGTGAGATTCAAAATCTAATCTAAATAATAAAAATATTATGAATTTTTAAATTTTAAACGTATGTATAAATGTATATGTTAAAGCTATTGGATAACTTGTGGTTAGTTACGACTTGACTGATAAAATAGTTATTTTCATAATGCTATAAAATATAATTAATACACACTGAAAAAAAAGTCTTTTTATGCCTAGGAAATTTTTCCTTATGGTTAAAAAATTGGAATTCTTATGATTAGAATACAAAAGTTTTTTTAACTATAAGAATAAATTTTTTTGCCTGTCAAAAAACTAGCCTTATAATATAATAAAACGTGGTATTTCAAGGTTAAGAAAACCAGCTTTTTTAAATCAAAAAAACTCGAGTAAAAAATTTAATATTCTAGGTAGAAAAAAAAATTTTTTTTTAGTGCATATACACTATAGTTGAAGTAGAAACGGATTTAAAATTTTTTTTAAGTATATACTACATAGAAAAAAACAAAACAATAATATGACAGAAAAACTGTCAAATTTACAGTTTTAACAATGTCAATAGTGGCTGGGTCTTGGTTCAGCACTGGCAAACCAAGACATCAGTTGAATATTGGCTGGGCCTTGGGCCAAGGATAATAAGCCAACACAGAAAAAACAATTAATGAGAATTAAGCAAATAATTTTAAAGAACTTCATATCCTTGATTTAAGTAAAAAAATTCTTAAATCAAGAAATTTTTCTTGGTTTAAATAATTTCAACTTGATTAAAGAATTTTTTGTCTTGATTTAAGAGCCGGTCCCTATGATTAGAACTTTTGATTGCTCGTCTAAATAAAGAAGATTTTCGAAAAAAACGCTCAGCTACGTTATAGATTTTTTAATTATCTATTTTATATCTGAGCGTTTTTTTCGAAATTCTCATTTGTTTAAGGGAAAAAACCAAAAGTTCAATTAGCTTTATCATCACGAGTGCAACAAGGATAGTACCGTTTCTCGCCGTGAGTGCGACGCGAGAAAAAGATGGGATAGGCACTTAAAACAACAAAATTTTTCAACATTATTTTCTTTTGGTTCAAGAATTTTTCACTTGATTCAAGTTAACTTCTTTTTTCTGTGAAGCCTTGTTAATTAAATATTGGTTAACTCTTGAATCAAGGCTGGCAAACCAAGACTCGTTACATAGACATTGGCTGGGTCTTGGTCCAAGAGTAGTGAACCAAGACTTGTCACTTGAATATTGGCTGGGTCTTGGCTCAAGACTGGCAAATCAAGGCTTGTCAGTTGAATATTAGCTGGGTCTTGGTTCAAGACTGGCGAACCAAGACTTGTCACTTGAATATTGGCTGGGTCTTGGCTCAAGACTGGCAAATCAAGGCTTGTCAGTTGAATATTAGCTGGGTCTTGGTTCAAGACTGGCAAACCAAGACTTGTTACATAGACATTGGATGGGTCTTGGTCCAAGAGTAGTAAACCAAGACTTGTCACTTGAATATTGGCTGGGTCTTAGTTCAAGACTGGCAAACTAAGGCTTGTCAGTTGAGTATTGGCTGGGTCTTGGTTTAAGACTGGCAAACCAAGGCTTGTCAGTTGAATATTGGCTGGGTCTTGGTCCAAGACTGGCAAACCAAGACTTGTCAGCTGAGTAGTGGTCCAGTCGTGGGCCAGTATTGTTCGGCCGAGTCTGGGCAACCCAGTATTGAGCCAAGACAGGCCCCGTTGTATATAATTTTTTTCCTACAAGGGGAGCTATACATGTTTTGTAATATTACTATACCCGATTGTAATTTCAAATAAATTTTTTGCCTATTAGCTTCCAATACATATCTTGTAAAATTACAATAGAAATTTTTAACATTGTACATCGTAACGGGAATTTTTGTGAGAACCCTGTGTAAATTTGCTAATGAAAATCTTAGAAATTGTGATAAAAATATGAACAATCACTCATTCGATACAGAGTTAAATTTTGAAAATAATGTTGTTGTTTTTTTATTTTTTTGATAAAAATTTCAATTTGTTATTAACAAAAAACATAACCGAAATAGAAAATCTCAGTTTTTCGTAAATAACTCAATTGGTGATATCAAAAATCGGAAAAAAGATCCGTAAAGAAGAGGAAATTTCTGAAAAAAAGTCTCGACTCCCGGAACTCTAGCGTGAAAAACAATAATTTTTATTTAATGTTGAAAATAGGGTTCCGCGCAGCTGCCGTCGTATGTTAGCATCGGGGCGGCCGTGTGATAAAAGTCGCGCGAAACCCTATTTTCAACATTGAATAAAAATTATTGTTTTTTAAGCTAGAGTTCTGGGAGTCGAGATTTTTTTTCAGAAATTTCCTCCTCTTTAAGGACCCTCTTTAAGGATCTTTTTTCTGATTTTTGACATCACCGATAATTATTGAGTTATTGACGAAAAACTGAGATTTTTTATTTTGGTTATGTTTTTTTTATTAACAAATTGAAATTTTCATCAAAAAAATAAAAAAACAACAAAATTATTGTTATAATTTAATTCCGCATCGAATGAGTGATTGATCATATTTTTATCACAATTTCTAAGATTTCAATTAACAAATTTACACAGGGTTCTCACAAAAATTTCCGTTACTATGTAGCATGGTAATGGTTACCATTCTAACATAGGAATAAGTTATATTCTTTTCTCTCCGTGTAGGAAAGTCTTAACTACTGATTAAAAAAAATTCATTTGAAATTTAAAATATCATTTCATGATTTTTTCGCGTAGTAGCGCTACTGACTATTTTTTTTACTGTTACTCTTTCTCTTCATTAATAGTCATATCGTTTTAAATCTCTATCATAACCCCTTTAATTGTTGTTTACTACTACTCGTCTTTTGAGAGGAGTACTAGTACTACATTGAAAAAAAATTTTTTTTTTTAATTTTCAAAAATCAAAAAAAATAGTTATTATGTAATCACCACTACCGGACCGGGCTTAAAAGTTGAAGGAAGGATAGAAGTTCAGAATAGCAAATTTTCAAAAAAATCGACGGACGCACACAATTTGGAAAACACGATTAAACACTTAAAATTAATAAATCTAACTGAAAAATAATTTGAATATTTTTTTTATATTTTTTTCTGAAAAGGGCATTTAAAAACGAAAATTTTGAAAAAAAAAGTTTTGAATTTCGACCATTATTCAAAAAGTTACGAGCAAAAAAAACGGTTTTTTTGAAAATTCGATATTTTTTGAACTAATTATCAAAAAAATCTTAAAATTTATCAAGAGGCCTCTTTTGGGGGGTACTAAAAAATACCAAAAAATTGAGAAATCTAAAATTTACATTTTTGAAACCGTCCGATTTGGCATGAAATGCCCCATATATAATGAAAGTTTTATGCCATCTTGGTCAAATGAC
The DNA here is from genome assembly GCA_905319865.3 of Cotesia congregata. NCBI lineage: Eukaryota > Metazoa > Arthropoda > Insecta > Hymenoptera > Braconidae > Cotesia > Cotesia congregata. Next base: position 4,521,515 of record CAJNRD030001116.1, read on the forward strand.
TAGTAGATCTAATTCAAGCCAAGAGATGGACACTTCCATCTTACCTATTGGTCGAGAGACATCCTCTCTGTACATAGTTCGATGGAAATCCATCAAACTTGAATACTAATAAAGCTGGAAGCTTGTAGTATCTATTTGAGTAATAAAGAAGTTAATTAAATGAAAGAAATGAAAGAAATTTTGAATGAGAGTGAAGACAAACTTTGAAAAAATTCGAACTATGTACAGAGAGGATGTCTCTCGACCAATAGGGAAGATGGAAGTGTCCATCTCTTGGCTTAAATTAGATTTACTAGTCATTTGACCAAGATGGGATGAAACTTTCATTATATATTTGTAAAAATAGTGATTAATTAAATTTTCGATGAAACACATTTTGACAGAAGCGTACTTGAATGATAGGTCTCGATAAGCGTAAAATCAGGATGAGCTTACATCTTAAAAAATTTCAATAATTAGAAATTGACGTTGTATTTTGTCTACTGACGATATTTTTAACGATATAAACTTTTTGACTTTTTAAAAAAGGATCTATATATATGATATTACTCATATTAATGAAATATATAAAATATATAAAAAATTTATGTGAGTATTTAAATGAAATGTCTCGATAAGTGTGATACCAGAATGAGCTTTTATCGTTAAAAATATCAGTAGTGGACAAAATACAACGTCATTTCTTAATTATTGACATTTTTCGAAATATAAATTTATCCTGATGTTACTCTCATTGAGATCTTTCATTTAGGTACGCAAACGATTCTTTTCATACATTTCATATATATGATATTTTTTATATTTGTGAAATATATAAAATCCACTCTTATAATTTAGATGAAAAGATGAAAATATATCATGTAAGAGCAAACTATTCGTAACGTGATTGGTCAAATATATAATAAGCATGAAAATATAGATAATTCCATACTAAATTCATACGCGCGCTTGCGCGCACAACGTATACTAGTATAAAAAAAAAATTCGTGTGGGTATTCGAATGAAAGGTCTCGATGAGTGTAACATCGGGATGATCTTATATCTTTAAATATTTCAATAGTTCACAAGATACACGGTCATTACTTAATTAATGACGTTTTTGAAGATATAAGCTCATCCTAATGTTACCTCATCAAGAGCTTTCATTTGAGTATCTACATCAATTTTTCATATATTTACGTATATTTTACATACCCTAGCGGATTCCTGGTGACGGTCAAACTACGGTCAAACGACGGTGAATTCACCGTGAATTCACTTTACCGATGAAAGAAAGTCTATTGGCGGTCGAACAACCGTCGTTCGACGGTGAAAAATAAGTGTTGTGAAATGTTCTGACGGTGATTGCATGGTTCATACAGTGAACATTCACAAAATTTTCTCTATTTGTTTCCCACTCAATAACGATGATTTTCCGACCTCTTGATCGTTTTCAGACATAGATACAACGGTGAATGACTAGTTAAAATTCGGTGAATAAAGAGTATTTCGGTGGTGAATCCACGGTAGTCTGCGAGTGAATTTCAGGTTAAATGGCGGTAAAGAAGATAGTAACGGTAAAGTATAAATTTTATACCAGCGATCCATTGATAAATTGCTGGATGAAGTTTTATTTGTAAATGTAAAAAAATTTCATAAATTAATATATGGGGCTAAGAAAAGATAAATAAATAGTTAATAAAAATAATTTGAAAAATGTTAAGAGTGCAAGATTTTCTTGTTCAGTAATTTAATTATTTAATTTTTTATTATATTTCATATTTATATTTGCCGCTCAAGCGACACCTAGCGTATTTGTACTGAGACTGCGTCGGTCTACACGCAGCCTAGCTGCGCATACGACTCACTCTTCGGCTTGCTCGCTGCGGCTTACACATCGTGTTACTTGGTCGCTTGACTAATCTTGTGCTACTACGTAGTTACGACTCAAGTACTTTTCTTATTGCTAACTTATAATACGCATATCTTTTTGATATCTAAGATTGTTAAGAAGTGTTTTATATTTAATAGAAGATTAAATAAATATAAATTCAGTTTATATTAAACCTTGTGTTTCTCTTTTACTAATAAACCCGACAGGTTATTGGGCTACAGTGCACGCTTCCACTGCGTACGTGATTTATTTTATTAAAAATAAAATTGGGTGAAGTGATTGATCACAAGGTAAGAGTATTTATGAATATTTATTTACAAAAGATATTCCGGAAAATCAATAAAAGAATATACGACGTAATTATAGATGAACAAAAGCATGCAAAGAAAATATAAAACGTAACGAATAAGTTTTAATAGACGCTTAATTTAGATAACTTAAAATGATTTGATAAATATTTATTTATTTAAATTAAATAAATTCATAGATTTCTGAAAATATTGTTTAATATATTAGATGGTGGATAATAGATTTAATTTAAGTAGATGATGAAATCGTTAACGAGGTCGGTATACGCTAAAAATTCAAGATGTCGGCCAACTGCGTCACAATAACTATAGTACACGAAAATCGAGTGTATTACAGTAGTATGTTTAGATTTTGATGTTTAGAAGATGTTTTAAATTAAATTTTAAAAGTGAATTATTAATTATTAATTTTAATAATTATAAAAATATATTTTGACATGTCAGTGATATTAATTAATATAAAATACATATTAAAGCTATTTCGGTAACTTTGGCTATGCGACGCTTGTGTTCGGCAACAAGTAGCTTATAGTTTGTGAGGTTGTTTGTTTGCATAATGTATCCCGAGTGTGTGCGTGATCAACCGCCTTCAACGTCGTTTTATTGCAGTGCGTAAAACTATACGTTGGAATAGGTGTGCATACTCGAGGTGGTGCTGTGTAAATGATCAATCTTGCGTTTCAAATTAAAGTGAATTGCTGTGCGTTTATTTTAATTTAGAAACACGAAACAGATCCAATATTAAGAAGAGTATCGGGTACTAGATGTATAGAATTTTAGAATATTAATAATAAGAGATAGATGATAAATTATTAATTATTAATTAAATAATAAATTATTAATTAAATGTATATTTAATTAAATTTAAATTCTGTTTCATAAAATCCGAAATAGATGTCAGAGTCAGAAACAAAGACTCCACTGGTTGATTATGACAGTGAGGGAAGTTTTGAAAGAATTGAAGATCCTGAAGATGTTGAACAAGAACCAGTATTGAAAATTAAGACTGAGAAAAATGTGGACACTCTTCACAGTCTGTCACAATTTCGCAAAGGATTGATTCGACAAGCAGATGGAGGTAATCTAGAGTCATCAACAACAACCGATGACAACAAGGATGTAAAAGTGTCATCCAAAAGGATGAAAAACTTCTCAACTCCTGTCAAACCAGGCCAGTCGACGAGTAAGTAATGACTATAAAAGAATTAGAAGCTGTAAACATGATTAGAAGACACACTTTAAGAAAGATGAAAGTGTTTAAGAGTAGTTAGATGAGGCCTATTTAGATGTATAAAGATGTATAGATGTTAAGAAAATCCCAGATACTAATTAAGATTACTAATTAAGATTACATGTTTACAGATATAGATGATGGTAAAGATGATGATGCTAAAGATGATGATTTTAAAGACAAGAGTGACAATACTAAGATTAAAATTAGAAGCAGCGAAAAGATGTTAATGCTTGGTAATAAAGATTTAGAAGACATGAAGAGGTTGATGCTGCAGTCAAACAAGCAAACTCAAGAAATGGCAGCATCAATTGGAAAGGCAGCTGGGAGGCTTGAGGAAGTCTCTATCGCAATGTTAGATGCACTAAAGGTGATGACAAAAGGTTATCAATCAGAGTTAGATCGAGAAAAAATTAAAGCAGAAGCAGCAAAGGTAATGAATTCACATAAATTTCCTACTTTCCCAAATAAGAATAATTTAGAAGTTACAAATGGGAATACTACTATCTCTAGAGATTTGAATGTAATTAAAAATGCATTACAATCAAATCAAAGTAAGATTAACGTTAGAAGAGATTATAGATTGACTCAAAAATCAAACTATAATATCTGGTTTGATTATTTGAAATCAGAACTTACTAGTTGTGATTTATTAGATGTAATAGATGAAAATAACAGTAATGATAATAACTTATCAAATTCAATGAATAATAAAAGAAAATTCCTTGTTAGAGATATTATTATTAATCATTTAGATGAAAATTAGCACAAAAGAATTCTTGATATTTCTGAACCCGTAGAAATTTTAAAAAGAATTAAAGAACGTAGAAAAGAACAGATAAACATCACATCAAGTTCAGTTAGAAAAAGATTGTATTCAATTAAGATGAAAAAGAATGAGGTCAATGACTTCTGTGAAAGATTTGACCAGATCATTAGAGAATGATTCTTGCGGAGATGGGGAAAAATTAACTGAGCAAGAGATTAGATCAGCTTTTTATCAAGCTATAACTCCTGTAACTCCTCAACTAATGTCCGCAGATTTTCTTAAGAGATCTCAGTCAAAAGAGATGATGACATTAAATAAAATGAAATCTTTTATTCTACAGTTAGAAGCAGAAAAGAAGACCGGAGATGGAGATGATACTGTCAAAGCACAGACAGCCAAATTTGAGAGTAAGACAAAATGTTTCAGATGTGCTAAGACTGGAAACCACTTTGGTAACGATTACCATCATAGAAACGGTTAGACATTATTAATTCAAATTTGTAAAAATATTGATTAATGAAATTTTCGATGATAAACATTTTGACAGAAGCGTACTCAAATGAAAGGTCTCCTGGTGTTACACTTATCGAGACCTTTCATTTGAGTCATCACACGATTTTTTTCATACATTTTATGTATACCATATTTTTCATATTTGTGAAATATATAAAAAATTCGTGTGCGTACTTAGATGAAAAGTCTCAATAAGAGCATCATCAGGATGAGCTTACATCTTAAAAAATATCTATAACTAAGAAATGACGTTGTATTTTGTCTACCGATGATATTTTAAATGATGTAAGCTCGTCCTGGTGTTACACTTATCGCGATCTTTCATTTGAATACCCACACGAATTTTTTATATATTTTACAAATATGAAACATATCATATATATAAAATGTATGAAAAAAATCGTGTGCGTACTCAAACGAAAAGTCTCAATGAGAGTAACATCAGGATGAGTTTATATTTTAAGAAATGTCAATAATTAAGAAATGACGTATTTTGTCCACTAATGATATTGTTAACAATATAAGCTCATCCTGGTGTTACACTTATCGAGACCTTTCATTTGAGTACCCACATGCATTTTTGATATATTTTTCATATATACATATCCTAGTGGTTTCACCGCCACGATTATAATATGGTCAATTCACGGTCAAACATTAGTCAAACATTAGTATATATACTAGTGTTTGACGGTCTATATCAGGTCATAGTGAAAGTTTTTGACGATTGATTTACCGACTGTAGATCCGAGAAATACCTTTTTCTGCGGGTGAATTTACGGTAATTTTACCGACATTTGACCATCAATTCACCTGCATATAACTGACAAACAACTAGCTCATTGCGGTCGATTCACTGTGTCATCGTAGGAATCCGATAAATGAAAATAGGTGCATTCACCCAGAATAATCGAAATTAAGCTCGTAAAATGTTCGCGTATACGATAATAATTAAAAAAAAATTTATTGTAAATAACTTCGCCCAGACCGGGGATCGAACTCGGTTCACCAGTTTGAAAGTCAAGGGATTTTCCTGTAATGCTATCCGAGACGTGTATTAAAGATGCATCTTAATCACCATGTATTTTACGGATACTTAATTTAGTTTTGATAATTATTTCTATTCCATAAATTCTAAATGATAAATCATTCTTTGAATTTGTCACCCAAAATAAATGCATTAAATTTTATTAATAAAAAAAAAAATTTTTTTTTATCTCATGAGCCCATATTAAATTTAAAATTTCATATAACAAAAAATCCTAAATTTTAAAAAAATTTATAAAAAGTGTTTTTTTTTTTATAATATCAAAAATTATAGTCACTGAATACTTTTTTGTCGGGTTTATTAGTAAAAGAGAAACACAAGGTTTAATATAAACTGAATTTATATTTATTTAATCTTCTATTAAATATAAAACACTTCTTAACAATCTTAGATATCAAAAAGATATGCGTATTATAAGTTAGCAATAAGAAAAGTACTTGAGTCGTAACTACGTAGTAGCACAAGATTAGTCAAGCGACCAAGTAACACGATGTGTAAGCCGCAGCGAGCAAGCCGAAGAGTGAGTCGTATGCGCAGCTAGGCTGCGTGTAGACCGACGCAGTCTCAGTACAAATACGCTAGGTGTCGCTTGAGCGGCAAATATAAATATGAAATATAATAAAAAATTAAATAATTAAATTACTGAACAAGAAAACCTTGCACTCTTAACACTCCCTCCATTTTCTTGTTTCCAGCTTCCACTGCTCTACTTCTTTCTGTCATTAGGTTTCTCTGTAACATATTGAAATAATAATTATAATTAATTCTAAATAGCTTCTAATATACTTCTAATTGTTTAATCTAATAATTTATCTCTTAAGTATCTAAACGGTTCTGCAGGTAGTGGCTTAGTTAGTATATCAGCCAAATTTTCTTTTGTAGAAATCCAACAAACTCTTATTCTATTTTCATTAACACATTGTTTAATGAAATCACCATGGGTTTGTGCCATGTGTTTTCTACTACCTGTTTTCTCTCGTTCTAGTAATTCTAATCTAATTTCATTTACGCTATTATCGAACATCTTAAGTTTATGACTTCTATCCTTCTTAGTACAGTCGTCTGCTGACTTGTTATCATACCAAATAGTAGTAGGAAATAATGTCTTTCCAATTACAAATCTAATTGCTTTATCTAAAGATATTATCTCTTGACAAGCATCACTCATTGCCAAATATTCTGCTTGACAAGTTGACGATGTAACGTAATTTTGTTTGTGACTTCTCCAAGCAATTACGTCACCAAACAATCTAATGATGTATCCTCCTGATGACGTGGAGTCATCATTATCTCTAAAACTAGCATCTGAAAAAGCTTTTAAGTCATCTGAGTTACCTGTATATTTCAGGTTTGAATTTACTGTACCTTTCAAACATCTCAAAATTCTTTTAACATCTTTCCAGTCATCTTCGGTAGCACTTAGTTGTTTTCTAGCTAAGTAATGTACAGCAAAAGAAATATCTGGTCTAGTTCCATTTGCTAAGTACATAAGACTTCCAATTGCCTCTCTGTATGGAGCTTTTCTAGTGATTGATGATTGTTCACGTTCAGATGATTCCAACTCTTCCAATTTTCTTCTTTTACTTCTATTTTCAGCTTGTCTAGTAACCATTGGGGTGTTCTGCGGATTACAGTCAGTCATATTAAATCTGTCTAAAATGCTTTCTATATAACTACTTTGATTGAATACGATGTATTTCTCTTCTCTATTTCTTTCTATCTCAATTCCAAGAAATTTCTTGGGTTCACCAAGAACTTTCATCTCAAAATTTTGCATAAATGGTTTCCAATTTCATCTAACTTCTTTGGATCATTGCTAGCAGCTAAAATGTCATCTACATAAATTAGCAGTACAGCTACAATTCCATTTTTCCTCCAAGTGTATAAACATGGTTCATGTAAATCATTTTCGAGACCAATTTCTTTTACCACTTGATTGAATTTTATATTCCACTTCTTAGGACTTACTTTTAATCCATACAAAGATTTCTTTAATTTAAGTATCTTTGTTTGTTTCGTCTTTTCATCTACATCTAGACCTTCTGGTATCTTCATGTAAATGTCTTCATCTAAATTTCCATAAAGGAATGCAGTTTTCACATCATATTGACAGATTTCTAGATCATATCTATTTACTATTGAAAGTAATGCTCGTATGAGTGATAGTCTAGATACTGGCGAATATGTATCTTTTAAATCATAGTCATTCTTATCTTTAAAACCTCGACATACTAGTCGTGCTTTATAAAGTACATATTTATTTACTTCTACTTTCTTTTTAAATACCCATCTTGAATCAATGATATTTAATTTTCCTTCAATTTTACTTGCTTCTTTCAAATCTACGAATTCCCAGACATCATTTTTAGTTATTGAGCCAATTCATCTTTGATAGCCTTCATCCATTGACATCTTTCACTTGAGTTGCTTGCCTTATCATAGCTGATAGGTTCTTTGTTTAAAGAAGTAATTAAACATCTTATTAATTCTTGTTCATCCATCTTAGATTGATCTTCAGACACGTTGACACTTTGCAAAGCTTATGTCTTCAATCAATTTTCTATCTTTATCCTTTTCAGATTCTAATTTTCTTTTCATCTCACCTCTAGTACATGGTCTAATTTCTTCTGATAATTTCTTCTTTTCATTTAATTTTTTAATATCTATTGGATTTTTACGGGGTCTTTCTCTTTTTCTTTGTTCCGGTTTCTCCTTTTCTTCGTTGATTTTGTCTTCTAAATTATTTGATACATTTTCATCTGATTTCCAACTAATTTCATCTTCAGTTTCTTCTGTCTGTTTATTCTTATATACATCTTTGTACACCAATTTTTCACTGAATCTAACATGTCGTGACTCTAGAAATTTTCCAGTACTTGGATGCCATAACAAGTATCCTGTGGGCTTATATCCCACCATGAATGCTTTGATTGCTCTCTCGCTGAACTTGTGCTCTGGTTTTGGAATTCTAATATATCCAATACATCCAAATCTTTTAATTTTATCAAAATGACAATTTTCATTCTTATTAAATTTCATCAATGGTACATCATAATCTATAGATTTATGTGGTGTTCGGTTGTATGAGTGAACAGCTGCGCCCACTGCTAACTCCCACATACTCTTTGGTAAACCAGAATCTAACATATAGGTTCTGACTTTTCTCTGCAACGTAACGTTGAATCTTTCAGAAACTCCATTGTGTTCAGGGGTAGAAGGCGGTGTTGATTCTAATTCTATCTTTTCTTTTCTTAAAACCTCTAGAAATTTTCCACCAGTGAATTCTGTTCCTTGATCCGATCTAACGTAGCATACCTTTTCATCTTTGCCGAGTAAATTTCTTGTAGATATTAGAAATTTTTCTAATGTTTCTCCTGATTCATCTTTAGTCTTTACTGAATATGCTCTAGCTAATCTGGAGTAATCATCTATGTACACATTAATAAATCTTTTGTGTCCTGGGTGTGAAGTTGGTTTTATTGGACCCATCGTGTCCATATGTATTATTTGCAATGGTCTTGATGCTCATCTTCTAACTTCTTTAAATGGTAATTTTTGCATCTTTGACATAATACATATTTCACAATCTAGAATTGAATCATCAAATCTAACTTTTTCTAATTTGCTGTATACTTTCTGTAACTTCTTGAGATAATTCAATGAAGCATGACCAAGTCTTACATGCCATAACATAGCTTCATTTATTTTACTTGACTCTGTTGTCCCTTGCTCTAATGGATTTGATGTGAATAGCTCTTTTAAATTCTTAATGCTCTCGATATCATCTAGCTTAATTGTATTTCTAGTTATTAAACTAGAATCCCAATTAAACATGTCATCATTTGGATTTTCAGGATGTTGTTCTATTTCTGGAGGTGTTGTAACTTCTTCCTCCCTCCTAATTGAAGAATCCTTGACCTCTATGTTTTCTGAATCTCCCTCCTTCCTTTGTAAATCTACTTCTGATTCATCGGTGTCATCTTCTTGAATCATTACAGCTTTACAACGATAAGCATTGTATTCCCAATCTAATTTGTTTTTATCGTCGATGTAATTCTTAACTTTGAAGTTCAAGATCCAGTTGGGTTGTTCATATATTCCTTCTAGTATTATTTCTTCTAAATTTTCACTAAATACTCTCAAAGTCTTATCATCTAAATAAATCTTAAATCCTTTATCTACTAATTTTCTTAATGATAATAAATTATCTGATACATCTTTAGCACTAATAACATTTGATAATTTAATTATCTTGTTATCTTGATTCGTGTAGAGCAAAAGATCGCCTTTTCCATCTATTAAAATATCAGCCGATTTATTCTTATTGGCACTCTTAATTACTTTATTTTCACATTTTTCAAAATTACTTAATATCAATCGATTTTTTACTATGTGATCTGTTGCTCCTGAATCAGCAATAAATTTAATTTCATCTATTAAATCTTCATTTAATAATTTCTTACCTTGTCTTTCATCAGTCACTCTTTTTGCACTTCTACTGTTGTGTGCATTTTGAGCTGACTGTTGATCATTCTTATTATAATTCTTAAAACGTCTATCATTATTATATGGCTTAGAATTCACATTATTTCTAACTTTAATAAAACCTCGTCTATCTACTTTACCTCTAGATTTAATATTATCATTATTTAAAATTTTACTTTTGAGTCTTCCCTCGTTGCAATCTTTACCCTTGTGGTTTCTAAAACCTTGACAAAAGTAGCAAAACCACATGTCTTTTGCCAATGGACAGTCCTCGATTCTATGTCCACAATAGTAACAAAAAGCGACTACAATGAAAACGTTACATCAATTTATTAATAAAGGATTGTCTACCACATGAAAACCATGTTCCTGTCACATGAAAATCATGTTGACATGTTATTTATACTTGAGTTATAGGCCCCAAAAACTATTTCTTCGGTAAGTGTAAATCGGTAGAGATTACCGATTTTTTTCGGTAGTAGCTACCGATTTTCAATCGGTAACATCTACTCATTTTTATCGGTTGTCTTTACCGAAAAAAATATCAGTAACCTCTACCGATTACCAATCGGTAGCCTCTACCGATTATTTTTTGCAGTGTACATAAACAGAAATTTCCTGATATTTTAGAAAATTTGACAAAATTATATGAAATTTTATAAAACCTCGTAGAATTATGAACCTTGATATTATAAAATTGCATAAATTTCAATAACATTCTGTAACTCTTTACACAATTGGAGAAGTCAAATCTTGGATTGGTGACAAGAATTTTGCAAATATTCATAGAATTACATGAAATTTGATAATTTTCCAGAAAATAAGTACTTGAGTTTCGCAAAATTGTATAAATTTTTATAACATTTTATGAAATGTAAAGAATCAAATTTTCGATACGTGACAATTATTATATGAATTTATATAAAATTTTATAAAATGTAAAGAATCAAATCTTTGATTCGTGACAGGAGTTTTATAAAGTTTCGTGAAATTTGATGAATTTTCATAAAATTTTATAACATTTTTTAAAATTTGAGAAATCGACGTGGTTTTTTGGACTCTAATAATTATTCTATTCCATCAAAAACGATCCAAAAAGAAATGTCGAAGTTATGTGAAAAAAACTTTTTTCGAAATTTTTCGTTTTCGATAACTCTCGAACGAAGAATATATGGTGAGGCTTTCGTTTACCTCCGAAGAGGCCGATTCTTGGGCTCAAAAGAGCTATACTCGCACGTATATTTGCCCCACTCTCACGCAACAAAAACACAGCCAAGTTTTCGGGCAAGGAAAAACCCTGCCCTCGAGCATTTACGCTATCATAGGACAGATGTGAATGGAGTTGAATTTAATGTCAATCTGTCCTCGTGCTCAGTCAACTGTATCAAACCCATTTAACGACTGCGTTAGCCCCATGCGGGGAGGTGCAGCCTTAATACCTGTTTGAGCCGTAATACTTATCCCCCCTACAAGTCGTTCGTATATCTTTCCCCATTTAATCTAGTCCCCAAATCTTTGAGCTTACCTGCGTTGCCAAATAATTTGACAGCGTCACGAGGCCTTGCTCGGTTACACGGAATTCGCAGCGGTAGCTGTTAGTTTCAGTGACATGATTTAACATCACACCACCTACTCATGGTGAGACCCACGAAGAGGAAGCTACTTGCTTAACTGTGATGATTCCCAAAAATTTCAAACGGATTGCTTTCGCAATATGTGAAAAGATCAGAGATTCTCTTTTTCGCCGGCCGCTATTACCATAAGAGTCACAGTCACCCCCGCCATAACTCTCGAACGAATCAACCGATTTTGACAGAACTGGTGGCAATCGACGTGGTTTTTCAAACTCAAGAGCAAATTAGTTTTTGGAATTGATCGGTAGAGCCGTTAAGAAGTTATGCAAAAAAAATAATTTTTCCAAAAATTTATTTTTGAGATTTCTCGAAATCTAGTGAACCGAATCGATTCAAATTTTTACGAAATTTAATGGCAATGATACTCTTTGATTCGCCACCTATTCCGATCTGATCGGTCGAGCCGTTCAAAAGTTATAAGAGGTTTATATACATACACACATACATACACACACACACACACACACACACACACACACACACACACACACACACACACACACACAGAGGCATGCGATCGTGTAGGGAATAATAAGGCGCTAGGATTGGATGGAATTCCAAACATTGCTTTAAAACCATCCATTAAAGCAGCGCCGGCATTATTCATAGATACCTACAATGCGTGTCTCAAAGAAGGAGTCTTCCCTGAAAGGTGGAAGTGGCAAAGACTTGTACTGCTCCCGAAAGGAAAGAAGCCACCTGACGAACCATCATCCTACCGTCCACTCTGCATGTTAGACACGGCGGGTAAGATATTAGAGCGGATAATTCACCAAAGAATAGAAGCAGTAGTTGATCCACTCCTGGCAGATAACCAATTTGGTTTTCGAAAAGGACGGTCAACCCTGGTTGCAATCAATCTAGTCGTCAACACAGCTAAGGATGCGATTGCTGGAAAGAGATGGAAACGCGGCACAAAAAAGTATTGTTTGGTGGCTGCATTAGATATCAAAAATGCTTTTAACTCTGCTAACTGGGACTGTGTAATGCGCCCCCTTGAAGAGAAACGAGTCCCAGGGTATTTGCGTAGAATGGTAGCAAGCTACTTCACAAACAGAGTCCTCAAATACGACACAAAAAGTGGTCCTAAGGAGTATGATATTACTGGTGGTGTACCAAAGGGCTCAGTTCTAGGTCCTCTGCTATGGAACATCATGTATGATGGTCTCCTGAAAATATCATTGCCAGCAGAAGTGAAACTGGTAGCATATGCAGATGATGGTGCTGTGTTGATTGTCGCGAAGCACCTTGAAGAGATAAATCTGGCCTTCGACATTACATTTAAGCGGATTAACTTATAGATAGATACGGTGAACTTGCAACTAGCTAAGCATAAAACCAAAGCAGTGCTCATTACCAGCAGGAAAGCGATAGAAACCATCAAGTTACAAGTTGGAGAACATGAGATCACATCACAACCGTACATTCGGTCCCTAGGAGTGATGCTTGATGCCCGACTCAATTTCAAGCAACAAGTCGAACATGTGACTACCAAAGCATCAGTAGTTAGAGCGAGCCTAGCAGGACTGATGCCCATCGTTGGTGGACCAAAGCAGAGCAGAAGACTACTTCTGTCATCAGTAGTAACATCTGTGCTCACTAGGGTGCTTCATTTTTAGGCGATATTTTTTTTTCTCTGTGCTACCTGAAAATCTGATACTTTATAAAAAATAAAAAATTATGCCGCCGAGTAAAAGGCTGTAAGTGCAATAGCGGCTTAGCTCATTTAAAAATTCAATTTTCTATTTAAATAACATGGAAAAATTTTTTTTTTCGGTTTCAACTTGATTTTTCGACGTGAAAAAATTTTTTTATGAAAAAACGCGTGTATAGCTTTTGTAGAGCATAAAATTTGCTACAATAAGTTCCTCTGCATAAATCCCCCCCGACCAACAGCTTTTAAGTTAAGGATCGATATTGTTTTGACTTGTACAGATTCCGAATTCCCTCGAATTAGCCCGAACCTTTTATCTATGTGATTTTTCTAGCTAATATTGATTGTAACTGGCAATGCGCAATTATTATAACATTTCCGTGGCTTTCTTACAAAAATGAAAAATAAAATTATCACGAAGAAAAAAATTTGAAATAAGCATTGAGTTTTAATTGAAGTAATTGCAGGTCTCATAAGTGAAATTGAAATCTGCCTAGCTTAAAATGCGACGAATTTTTCGTTAACTAAAATTTTCTCCGTGGCGTTAATTTTTTATATAAAATTAGTGAACATGTTTTTTATGAATTCTATAGGGACCGAGCCTCTAGACTATCACGCCAACTGGTGATAGAAATTGTAAGCTAATGGGCAAAAATTTTAAACTCTTACATGTGATTTAATGTTAATTTATTTTTTATTTAAATAAATTAATAAATTGTTTGAAATTTTTTTAACTGTAGAGTTTTGACATATCACGACATACATAAATATATCAAGTCGGAACCGTCAAATTGACAAACTTGTGAAATTTTATTATTTTTCGCTCAGTAGTAGTGGTATCCCAGAGAAAAATGACAGGCATACGAAGTGTTTAGAGGCAGAATTGAACTTTGGAGGCTATGTTTACATGGCTATTTGACTTAATAATGTTGAATTTCTTTTAACACATTTAATATACGTGGCCTAAAGTTTTTTTTTAACTTTCTCAATTATTTATGCTTCCAATACGGCCGATTAATACTGGTCAAAAAGCATATTTTATTATTTTTTCTATTATTTAGTAAAAAAATACATAAGCTATTGTAATACTTTTTGCCCATTTAGTGCTTTTGTTAAACACCAGGGCGCGCCATTTCCGACTGATGTGCTGCCTCTACAGTTAGCGCTCGGTCTCTATTGAAATAAGTAGCCAAATTTCTTTCCCACATCTCAAGTGCTTGGAAAATGCACTCATTTTAATCTGTTACATTCCTGCGCATCCCCGCAATAAAAGAATTCATCGGTTATGTGATCTGCGACAGTAAAATGAATGTAAAATTGTAATGAAAAGATTACAATGACTTTCTTTGCCGCTAATGAGACGATTGTTGTAAAGAAATTTTTACTGAATTTATTGAAGTTTAATAGATATGTCCTAAGTTTCATGTCTCAAGAAGTTCTAGATTATAAACGAAAACATTTTTTTACATACTATTTACCACTCTGACATAACCTACATATGAAATCAATTATCGCCAAATTCATTTTTAGCTGATATACAATTGTTAAGAAAGAAGAATATTCAAAACGGTTGACCTTGGAGGCCATCTCTGTAATTTCCTGTTTCTGAAGAATTTGAAGAATATGAATTTTTTGATAATTAACATCCCCGCACTGCTATGTGGGGGGGGGGGGGGAGGAATTTCGTAAGATCCTATTCGAGATGATTTCTAGATTATAAATAAAAGATTCCTCCCGAATTTCGAGTCTGTAGAGGTTACAGTTTGGGAATGGCAATTAAATATTCAAATACCCATCCCCGCAATCCTCTAGCTAAATTCGGAGTCTACAGGAGCTATAGTTTAAAAACGGGAATTTTCGATTTTTTAACGCCCCCGCAATACCTTTTGGGGAAAAAATTTCTTTAAATACGTTCTTAGCTTACCTCTACTTAACAAAAGTAATATTTCTACCTAGTTTCACGATTCTAAGTCTTATGGTTCCCGAGATTTCGTGACGATTGGCTATATAGTTGGGAATCTAGGCATTTCCTGACAAATTTTGGGCGTAAACGATTTATTTGATTTTTATAGAATTTTTTGACAGGAGTTTTGTTCGGCTAAATTTTGAAATTTTTAAATTCCAGCAAAAATGGCCGAACGAAACTCCTGATAAAAAATTCTATAAAAATCGAATAAATCCTTTACGCCCAAAATTTGTCAGGAAATGCCCAAACA
>CAJNRD030001116.1:4540590-4563209 GCA_905319865.3 Cotesia congregata
AGTGGGTAGGGGCGTTAGCGTCGAGTTTTAGTATGACGCTGCGTCGAGTCGCCACATATCCGGGCCAACATCTATGCCTAGAATCCGTAAAAAGGATTCTCCCCCCCCCCAAAAAAAAAAAAAAAAAAAAAAAAAAAAAAAAACAAAAAAAAAACACACACACACACACACATCGTTGCGAAACACCTAGAATTGCTTATTACCAGCAGAAAAGTGATAGAGACTATTAAGCTGAAAGTCGGCGAACAAGAAATTACATCACAACCTTATATCCGATATCTGGGAGTGATGCTTGCTGCCCGACTCAACTTTAAGCAGCAAGTCTAACACGTGAGTGCAAAAGCATCAGCGGTGGTAGCTAGCTTAGCACGGCTGATGCCAAACGTCGGAGGCCCAAAGCAGAGCAGAAGACTACTACTATCATCTGTAGTCACACCAGTGCTCACTTACGGAATATCTATGTGGGCGGACGCACTAGAAAAGCAAGAATCATGGAGAACGGCTGGACCAGTATATCGTCTGAGTGCCCTAAGAGTAGCTTGCGCCTTCCGCACAATATCTGAGGCAGCAGTGTGCGTCATTTCTGGAACTCTACCTCTCAGAGTCCTAGCTGAAGAAAGACGGAACCTTTACCAACGAAAGAGGTCAACAATACTGAGCACAGAAGAACTCAGAACGGAACAAAGACAGCACAGCATCGCACGATGGCAACAGAGTTGCAAAAATCTTAATGTAAAAAATAATCCAATAATCATTACTTTTTTTAATGGTAATGTAATTTTTATCCATTACTCATCAAAAAAAAAATTTTAATGTAAAATATTTACATTACTCATTAAATAATTAATGTGTAATTTGTGGTCTTCCATTACTCATTGGAAAAAAAAATGAATAATGAAAGATCATACATTACTCATTAAAATCGTAATGAGTAATTATTGGTCCTTCATTATCCATTAAATGTCAAAAAATGAGTAATGAAATTATACATGATGCATTTAAAAAGTAATGTATAGTGTAAGACATTGTTCATTATGATTATAAAAAATAAATTAGAGTGACAGTTAATGGGCTTTTTTGAATTTTTGATAAGTATAAAAACTATTTAAGAGTGTACGGGTGACAACTATTTTAAAATAAAAAAATTTCTGAATTCAGAATTCATAAGTTGACTCCTTTTCGTACCAGAGAAATTAGTTTGAAAATTTAATGATAAAAACGGATTTATATTTTGGTTAAAAAAATTTTCGAAATTTGACGTAAAATACATTGCTATTTGATAAGAAATAGTATTTTAAAAAATCAAATGAAAATGCTGTTGCAACAGTTCTCTCTTTTATCATATTGGAAAAAATAGCAATTTTTAAACTATCCATAAAATAGTAAAAATCCACTAAATAGGTTTTTTACACAAATATCTCCTAACATAATCGTAAGTATTGGGCACATAATCGAAATAATTCTAAATCCCAATCAGCATTCTCTCATCATCTATTCATTCAGTCGGCCAAATTCTAATTATTTCATAATTATTTTTCTTTTCCTCATTAAACTCGCTTGGAACTTAATATAAGAATAATTGTGACATTTTTTTTTAATGTTTTTTAAAATAATTTCTATTTCTTAACTAAGTCGCTCCAAATTAATTAGAAATATTTTCAGTAAAATACTGATAGAAGGATTTGTTTATATTAAATGAGCTTTATCAACTGTTAATAAATGAGTTTTTAAACATGATTTATTGAATTTTAATAAATATTTGTTAGTAGTTAACAAATATTTATTAACAATTAATAAATAATTTATTAAGTACAATTTATTAACTATCAATAAATACTAGCAACCTTGCAGTCACTAAGTGACTACCGTGACTTGTGAACTATAAATAAATAAAATTTTGCTTTATTAAATAATGACTTTTATTAAATTGCACTGTACTTTCTTAAACATTGACGTTTTTAGAGATATAGGCTCATCCCGATGTTACACTCATCAAGAGCTTCCATTTAAGTACCTACATGCATTTTTGATATATTTTTGATGTATACATATATATAATATATATAAATATATGAAAAATTGATGTGGATACTCAAATGAAAGGTCTTGATGAGTATAACATTGGGATGAGCTTATGTCTTTAAAAATGTCTATAGTTCATAAGATACAAGGCCATTTAAGATAAAAAGCCCCCGCCCCCGCTTTTACTACCTTCTTCACAGTATTTTGACTAGATGCTGTATAAATTTTTTCAATTATTCAGGAAAAACATATTTTTAACTTCATGTAAGTTTATTAAATTTGATGCCATTTCATATCAAATTCCCGTGAAATTTACTGATGTTCTGTAAATTTCCGTAAAATTCTTGCCATCAATCAAAGATTTAATTCCTTACATTTTACGAAATATTTTACAATTTTTAAAAATCGATATTATTTTATAAATTTAAGATTGAATTTCTTGATAATTTAATGAATTTGATAAAATTTATAGTGTTATTTTTTATCGAATAAATGTTTTTCTGAAGTCATATATCTATCTAACGAACTATCAGCGAACTAATAGTCGGTACAAAAAAAAACAATTTTTCTGTATTTTTTATAAGATTTAAACTGTATAAAGGTTTAATAATTATAACTGTATAGTTTCTTAGTTATTCATGAAATTTTATCTAAATTTGACATCATTTATGCAATTTAATGAAGACATAAAATTTTATATAATTTAATAAATAAAATTTTATAAATAACTTTTTCTCAGATGTTGTTCATAAGTCAGGTATGGCTACTTAATTTAAAACTGAAAAAAAAATATATTTTTTTTATTTGTTATTTACTCAACTATCTGAGTACTTAAAAAAAGTTTTATTTTTTTTTTCAATATATAGTAGATAGTTTGATGCTTCCTAATAATGAAAAACAAAATATTTTTCTAAAAAATTTATGGTTCGCTTATGAGAATTATAATAAATAAAAGAATTCATAAAAGAATTAATAACTTAAGTCCTCAGTAAATACGACTAAAGATGAAAGTAATTAAAAATATTTTAGCGAGAAATTGAAAATTAAACGCGATTGCAGCGCTTATGAGAGTAAGTAGCGTAAGGTATCAATTAAAAGAGTTACGGCAGTGAAACAATAGATCGATTGCACGTGCAGTCAATCGATAAGACCTGAGAATAAAGGTAGTGGTGGTAATCCCTTCCACCGTGAATATATTTGAGCTTTGACAACAAAGGCGGTTATAACTAATTACTCACGTGAAGCTCAGGTGATCAGAGTTTTTAATTTTTGTTCAAAAAAATACGATTGTGAAGAATTAAAATATTTTATCAAAATTTCTTGATAAGGTAAGTAATTTTTTCTATTATTTACATAATGGTAGAGTAATTTTTTCATGTTAAAATTTGCAAATCTAAAATATTTAGAACAAAGAATATAAGTGAGAATATAGTTTAGATGCAGGGTTATCTTTATCTTTATTTATTCAAAATGTAGTAATGAAATAAAATCAATTAAAATTATAATTTAAATATCACCATGAATTCGTATGAATCATATATTTAAAACAATTTTTATTATAAACAACTGAGACTTTTCTTTTCCACCTCGCAATGAATATTAGTATGTAAAAAGTGAATATTAAGACTGTGTCTCTTTATATTAAATCTCTCACTTGCAATACTGTTGGAAGAGCCTGTATATAGCGTACGGCTACCGCTCGTTCATCAGTCCCGCAAACATCGTTCAGCTGCAATGACCTTGTGCTTGCGGTGGCTCACGAAATCACTGTATTACCCCCACCGTCATGGTTACAGCATCTCTCACTTGCAATACTGTTGGAAGAGCCTGTATATAGCGTACGGCTACCTCTCGTTCATCAGTCCCAAAAACATCGTTCAGCTGCAATGACCTTGTGCTTGCGGTGGCATGCCGTACAAACTCTTACACGGCATTGTAAGTGAGAGATTCAATAAAAAGAGACAGACACCTGATTCTCGACTTTTACAATTACTAACATCCATTGCGTGAAGACAAAGAAAAGTGTCACTTGTTTGCAATAAATTTCGTTTTGATTATTATATTATATAAAATTATAGAAACATTTAAAGACATTTTATGAAATATTTGATGCATGTAAAATTTTGACTAAAAGTTAATAGTTTCTCATTATAATTATATCCATAAATAAATGACTTTTCATTAAATAAGTCGTCAAGGACAAACGCGTGAAAATATGGTCAATTTTCGTATGAAAATAAAAATTTTAGATTGCCTTTGAGTTTTTATTCGATGAAACTAAATTTTTTATTAAAGTTTTTAGCCATATACACGGAGAGAAAAGAAAAGATCTGATTCCTATGTAGAACGTTAACCATTACTATGTTACATAGTAACGAAAATTTTTCTAAGAATTTTGTGTAAATTTGCTGATAAAAGTCTTAGAAATTGTGATAAAAATATAAAGAATCACCCTTTCGTTGCAGAATTAAATTCTGAACATAATGATATTGTTTTTTTTATTATTTTGATAAAAATTTCAGTTTGTTATTAACAAAAAACAAAAACAAAATAAAAAATCATAGTTTTTCGTGAATAACAATAACTATAGGTGATATCGAAAATCGGAAAAAAATTTAAAATAAATATTTATTTTTTTTAATTATTTTGAAACTATAATATTATTTAAATATACCATTTATACCATCTTAAATTTCATTTAAAATTTTGAAAAATCTAGGGTTTTTTAGTACTTTTATTGACCGCTAGGCGGCGAAAAATATTTTTACAAAGAGAGGAGTACCCTCTGAGAATGGCCTTAATATCAATCAAAGATATTTGTTAAGAAGATTGTAATTTTGAGTATTAATATTTAAAGTGATATTCATTGATTTTGTAATGTTGAAAAATAATTTCATAATTTATAACATATCAATTTTAAATGTTAGATATCTCCAAAAGAACTTGACTAATGTAAATCTTTATCCGTATCTTAATCATCCCTATAAAACGATTTTTTGTCAAGTTAAAAAGTTGAAAAAATAATTTTTCTCGTATTACTTAAATAGGGAAAAAAAGTAATTTGTAAATTATCACCTCTATATTTTAATATTTAGAGCTCATATTGTAACATTGTCCGTATCTACGAGTACTATGGCGGTTATTCAATGTTCTTCAAAGAAAAAAATCGATTTTATTGAAACTTCTCAGTCTATATAAATGCAATTTTATTTTTCTATAGATTTACAAAATTTTTCATCTTTCCTTGAATTTGAAATTTACAAACATAGATGAAAAAAAAAAAAAAAAAACATTTCTAATAATATAATTTTTTATCTCAATACAAATATTAATATTAAATATTAATTTAAAATAATTATCAACATTAAATAGCTAGGTTTATATGTTATACTAAATTATTATAGCCATAAGATGAAGTAATTTTTTCATTTTTTCATTTATCATGCCAGTAAAGAAAATAAAAAAAATAATTTTTGTAATCATTTTCTTATTTTATTCCCACACACTTACCTGAGTTTTTCAATACCCGAAAAATTAAGTAAAATTTGACTTATTTTTAAAAATCTAAGAATTTCTAAAAGTTTCTAGTTTACTCTTAAAAAGTCTAAAAAAGTCTTATCCTTCCTTTTGCTAAATTTTGACTACATG
This sequence comes from Cotesia congregata, assembly GCA_905319865.3. Lineage (NCBI taxonomy): Eukaryota > Metazoa > Arthropoda > Insecta > Hymenoptera > Braconidae > Cotesia > Cotesia congregata. The sequence goes on from CAJNRD030001116.1 coordinate 4,546,261, forward strand.
TCTAATTTATTCTAAAAAATTCTTCCAGAAGAGTCCAAAAACTTTGAAACTTTCAGTTTTTTAATTACTGAAAAAAGATTTACCAGACTTTTTCATTCTATTTCAGAATTTTTCAGAGTTTTTTTTACTTCTACAATTATTATTCAGACTTCTGCAAGTGTTATTCAGACTCCAATCAGAAACTATTTCCACCAGGGATTTTGGTAAATTTTGAAATTTTTTCGATTAGTTTAAAAAATTTCAAATTATTAGAAAAAATATTTTTTTTTAATTTAGTCTTCCGAATTATTGTTATAAAAATCTCATAATAAATCGGTAAAAGTACTACAAAATGTCGCAGCAGAAAAAAGTCTTAAATAAAAATTTTTAATGTCATCCAGTTTTGCGTAGAATATTCCTTACATGAAATTGTTGCTAAATATTTTAATAGTATTATAAAAAATTTAACAAATTAAATAAAAATCATACTGTATAATTAATAACATAATAATATCGTATATAATATTCACTATAATAAATATATTTTAAAGTGTATGTGAACTATTATTATTATACTCAGATACAACTCAAATCCAAAGAAAAGAACGAACGAAAAGCAAAAGAAAATATCTTTTACTAACGGGGGTTTTTTTTTTTATAATATATTGGAAAAATTTAATTCAATGGTGAGTCAAAAAAATGTATATTCATTACTTATTGTCTTTTACTTGGAACTTCTCTAATTAACATGTACATCAATAAAAAAAAAATAGGGCGTCCTTTGTTATGCAAAATAACAAATTTTTATTTCTTACTGCTTTTTCAAATTTGATCACTTGGAATTAAAATGAGATAATGTTAGATGGAATATTCTTTATTTGTCATTCCATAGTGAACATGACAATAAATTATTTTTAATTACTTATTGAATAGAAAAATTGAAATATTGTGATTATAAATATTATTTGTTGTTGGTTGATGATGAAGTCTCTGTTGACTTTTCAGGAATTTTCAGTTTACAAACCGGTGGTCTGCTTTTATTTGAAATAATTTTGCTTATATATTTGTTAAAGTCTTGGTCCGAAATCTGTTCTCTTGAAATATCTTTAGCCCAATCTAGAGTAAAAAAAAAATTATTATTTCACTGAAATACTTCTTATGGTCAATTATTTCAATGTTGTAAAATTAATTAATGAAGACAAATACAATCAAATTAATTTATATAAACAACTTTAGCTGACTTGATAAATGAATTTAAATTTTTAGCAAAAAAGAAATAATAATTTAATTTTCAAAACATACACTAAATCACAGTAAAAACCTTATATCAAAAAACTCTCATAATAATAATAATTAGTTAACTACAAAAATAATTACGTAATTAGGATAAAGATAGTAATAATCAGTTTTTTATATCATATTTTACAAACTTGGAATAAAGCTGTAATAAATTTAAACATACCATGCGCTGCAGCTAACAATTCACAATTCATAGCAGGTTTTGTTGTGCCTTTTTTCCCCTTTACAGATAACTGAGCAATATTTTTGATGTATACTTCAAGAAGTATTTCTTTAACTAAGCATTTCCAGTCATACTTAGTTGCTGATACTTGGGCTGTTCGTACAATGCATGCAATAGTTGATTTAGGCAAATATACCTTATGACTCTGATGAATTTTGATGTATTCTTCACTTGGTGGTTCGCTATACTCGTCTGGAAGCTAAATATTCGTTAAATAGAAATATTATTTTGTTTCTTATAAATGAAGAAACTTAATAATTTAGTAATTAATATTTCTCAAAAGATTTTACCTTATTAATCTCTCGTAATGGTAATTTTGAGTTTTCATGTAACTTGTTTGCTTTCTCAGCAATATTGATGAGTTTTTGAAAGAATCTTAGATTTTCTGCCGTAACTAAAAATGAACAAGAAACAAGTTAATAAATCGTAGATAACAATCTTTGTAAATGAAAATCTTATAGTAATATTACTTTTATCAGGATCATTTAAATTATTTTCTTTATTACACTCAGTCACAGATGCTGAATTACTATTACCAGGTTTTTTTGCGATGAAAGAAGATTAATACACTTATTATAACTCGCATCTGTGATTTCAATTTTTGATCTGCTTCTGGCCCACGCTAAAATATAAATAAATGAACAATGAGTCAAAGGTTATTAGTAAGCTTAATTACATAAAAAAATTATAATTTAATAATAATAAATTTTACACAAAACTCCCTGATAAACTTTCTGATCAATTGCTGGTTTAACATCTTTTTCCCGTCCTTTTGCTGAATATCGACAAATACTATTTCCATATACTTCTAATAAAGCAAGTTTCACAAGTTCTTGCCATTCTGAATATCCAGGCTCAAGTTCAGTTATTTTTTCAATTTCTTCAACTCGAATGATTGGAAAAAAGATTACACTCCCTGGGATAATTTCTCTCTATAAATGTAAAGACAAATTTCAAACTTATTAACTCTTTCAAAGACTAATAAATACACAAAATAAAGCAAAAAAATTAAATCATTTATATATTAATATCTAAATTATAATACGTTACGTATTTATCATTTATACCTTGTTTTCATCCTGTTTTGTATAATCTTGTGACATCTAAAAATTAAAGTAAAGTTAAAAAATCTATTAAAAATTAGATATGCACATTCACTCAACAAATAATAGTATTTATACTTCAGAAATAGTTTAAATGAGGATTTATGAACATATAAATTATTAAGTATCAATGAAATTCTGTAAAAACCATTCGAAATCTCAATGCAAAGAACTTTGACCAAAAATTGAATTGATTTGAATGAAAGTTAGTAACAAAAAGTTAAAGAATAAAGTAGGCTTGAAACATATTTACTTGATAAGCTGCACTGAGTAATGTAGGGAGATTTTTTTCTTGTGCTTCCAAAGCATTCTTTAATCCAGCTTCACACACCTTTAGGAACTTTACATTTTGATCAGTAACTGTTGATGTAATAGTATAATAAATATTGTTAGTAAATAAAATAATAATAATAATAATCACGGTTATTACTAAGAGTAATTTCATTAAATTTTAAAAGCTAGTATTAAAATATAAAGGCCTTAAAAATTTTAAACTGAATATTTACCTTCAAACTGAAAATAAGTGTGTAATGCTCCAGAGTAATTTTCAGTTTTGTGTGTTGCTTCCTCCTGGAAATTTTGTTCTAGTTGGTGACTTTGCTCCATTGGTTGATTTGTTTCAACCTCGCTTACATTACGAACCGTCTCAATGGTGTCATACTCGCATATAGAATAGTCTTTGGGATCTTCTAGATCACTCCTTTGTTGCAAAGAACCTATTTACAAAACAGAGTACTGTGAGTCGTCAATAATCGACATCTCTACTCCTGATAGTACCGGTGTTGCTACAGGTCTACTATCAAAACTTTCCGCATCAGGTAGATATTGTATAGGATTAAATAAATCACTGTCAGGACAATTTGGATGATTTGCCACGTAATTTGAGTTATTTGTAGCAATTGGTGATCCACATTGAGCATACGGGGTATTTTCATTTGAGCTTGGTTGACTCAACTTAGAACATCCAGGAACACTCTGTATTTCAGTTGCATTTGATTGTGAAATTTTTTGGTTGTAATCCGATTGCTTTTTAGTTTCATTTTTTGATAAATTCAAAGGACAATGATTAATATCAGATTCATTGCAATATGTCGATATAACTGTTTCTTGACATTTTTCTTCATTAGAGTTAGCCTTATCATTTTCTTTCCTGTTATTCCACTCTGTTTTTTTTTTTCTACATCACAATCGACTTTTATTTTTTTAGTAGTTTCAATATCGTCCCCCAAAGTAAATAATGACTTTCTTTTGAGTATTTTTGTCTCAATAAGTTTTGAGTGTTCTTTTGATGATCTTTTAATATTTTTTTTAGTTTGAGCAAGTTCTTTTTTTTTATCGAGTACTGATTGATAAAACATTTTAGTTGAATCGTCACGTATGTTCCCATCAGAGTCAAGCCGTATGTTCAAAAGATAATTTTTATCAGCTGAAATCAAAACAAAAAATTTTAATAGCTATTGTCAATAAATTACATTTATAAAAATTACATATTTAATGAATTATTATATATAATAATTATTGTATTAGATAAAACGTAATACTCATGCCCATAACCTTCAACAATTGATTTAAAATATTTTAATAATTTGTGAGTAAAAAAAAATAGTACTTACAGTGCATTTTAATTATTTTTGCATCTACTTTAGTTTTTTTGCATGTTTGGTGGTCTTGCCAAAGTAGTTTAACAATCTCTCTTTCTTCACGTAATGCTTTTTTAGGTAAATCACTCATCCTTATTACATCTTTATGAGGAGAATTTACATACCAAATCAAAACATACATTTTACGATTACGAATCGGTTTATTTTTCGCTGCCATACTTTATTTATTGTCCAATTATCATATGAATAAAAAATAATATTGAATAATTTTCCAATAATAAAATCGTTCTACAGATAAACAAACTAAGCAGTGTGAAGATAGATAGAATACAACCTAAATCGATTTTCAATACGGCGGAGAGTTCAGGGGGCGCTCTCATGAGCGTTAACTTCAGTTGGTATTCCAGCATGAATGTAAACATTCTAAGTTATTTCAATTAATTATAGCAGCGTGTTATTATAATAATTAAGATGAATCGAAGGAAAAGTTATCTAGAGTTGAGCAGACAACGTCGAAAATTATATTTACAAAATATTAAAAATATTCCAGCTGAAAATAATGGTGCAAATATAAATGATAATAATAACGAGTATCGCCAGAGGTTACGTCCACGCCAACATCAAAATCCAGTGAGTAATAATATTAATTAATTAATTTATTTATTTATTCAGATTATTTAAAAAAGTATTTTATAAGTTTTTTGATTAATAAAATAAGTTACGGAAAAACATTTAACTATAATTAATTATTTTGTTTATTATTAGATACATGTTGAAATTGGAGCACGTGCTTCTGGTAGTGAAATAAATGATGATCTATTAAATATGGAAAACATTGAAATTCAGCAAAATATTCAAGATCCTATTTTAAATATACAGCATGAAAATGATTTACCACCAATTCCTGAAATTGATGACAATGAAGACAGAATAGGTGATCCTATGGTTCCAAATAATCAAGAGAATTCACAGAATCAGAATGTAAATGACATGATGGAAGATATAGTTGAACCAGTTACTGATAATGAAAATGAGATGAGTGAACATCAAAGTGAAGATGAGAGTGAAAGTGAAAATTCTGATGACGAATCAGAGTCAGAGAATTCTAGTGATGATGATGAGAATGATGAGAATGAAAATTATAATCCTAATGAACTTTTATACCCCGATGCTCCATTAACTGTATCACAGAGCAATGCATTAATTCTTACGTTGTTAGTAGACCATAATATCACTCAAACGTGTCTTAGAGATGTTATAAATATTATAAATTTGCATTGTCCAAGTGAAGGATTGAAAAAAAATAGCGTATACAAATTTAAAAAGCATTTTTCTTTGAAAAAAAATGCATCAAAACAATACAAAAAACATTACTATTGCCCATCGTGCTTACAAAACTTGAGTTCGGAAGAAGATATTTGTAATAGTTGTGCAGCTGTGAATAATGAAAAGAAAAATCCATATTTTATAGAAATTTCCGTTAAAAGTCAATTAAAAGAATTATATAAGAGATAAAATTTCCATCAATCTCTGCGTCATCGTTTTGAAAGAAACTGTCCAGACAATTCTGTGAAAGATGTTTACGATGGATTATTATACAAAAACTTAACTAACCAAAATATAGTTGGAGGCTACAATCAACTTTCTTTTCTTTGGTATACAGATGGAGTACCAGTATTTAAATCATCGAGTGTATCTATGTGGCCAATTTATCTAGTAATTAATGAACTTCCTTTCGAAGAAAGAATTGAACAACAAAATATAATTCTGCTAGGACTTTGGTTCGGTAACAAAAAACCTGAAGCAAACAGTTATGTTTCAAAATTTTACAACCAATTTAAAAAACTGAAACGTGGTTATACATTTAAATTATACAATAATGAATCAATTTTTGTCCAAGCAGTTTTAATTCTTGGTACAAGTGATCTTCCAGCGAAAGCTCAGTTTTATAATTTCAAACAATTCAATGGAGAATATGGTTGTCCTATTTGTTTATGCCCAGGAGAAACTTTTTTTTAAATTCTCAAAGAACAGCTCATACTCATATCTATCGTTATGTAGAAGATTTTCAGCTGCGAACTTCTCAAGACTCTCTTCGTCATGCTGCAATAGCATTACAGACAAATGAACCATATATGGGTGTAAAAGGCCCATGTGCATTCTCTTCAATTATGCCTGATTTTATTACAGGATCTGCAATTGATAGAATGCATAACATAGATGGAGGAGTGGTAAAGGAACTTCTGTCACTGTGGTTTCAATCGCAGTATAGTGCTGAACGGTTTTCCTTGGTTCAAGTAAAAGATGCGATCAATGAGCGTTTAATTTCTATAAAACCACCGAGATTTGTTCACAAAATGCCTCGGTCCGTTGATGAACTTATTTCACATGGAAAAGCATCTGAATTCAAAGCCTGGTTATTCTATTATTCTTTACCAATTTTGAGTGGGATAATGGATCCTGTGTTTTTTAGTCACTACTGTCTACTTGTGTTAGGAATAACTTTATTGAATACAAACACTGTAACCAATGAAAATATTGATGTAGCTTCTAACCTTTTATTTAAATTCGTTCGTGAATTTGAAATATTATATGGATCACAATATTGTTCAGCAAATAATCATATTGTTATACATTTACCACAGTGTGTCAGAAACCTTGGGCCTTTATGGGTTTACGTATGTTATTATTACGAAGATTTAAATGGTAAGATATTAAAAGATGTACATGGAATACGCCATATAGATTCTCAAGTTACAACATCACACCTGCAATCATTAACGATGCAAAAATATTTAGAAGAATTGCCAGAAGGACCAATACGAACTTTTTGTTCGACTAGAAAATATGGAGTGAAAATATGTGAGAAATTAAGTAGTAGTTGTTATAGCGTTGGTACCTACAAAAATTTCCGGAATAATATATTACCAGACATTGTACAACAAACAATTAATAATTTCCTACCGATAAAGACAATTCAATATTATTTGAGATTATTAAAAAATAGTAAGCTGTATATTTCTCAGCAATATACACGTGCACTGCAAACTCAATCTTCAACTGTCTTATATAAGCATGAAGGAAACTATAATTTTGGATCTGTATATTGTTTCCTAAAAATTTTGAAATGTCAATGTGACGATAGATGCCAATGTACAGAAACTCATTATGCTGTTATCCAAGAATTTTCAAGTGAAAGGATCTTCAACGCTCTTGATAATGATAACACAGCTTATGATATTTTTCACTTGTACAAATGTTCAAAACGAGATAGTTTCATTTTAATACCAGTAGCTTCGTTGATAACAGTATGTATAGAAATGATAATTTCAGATGATACATACGTTGGAATACCAATAAATTCAAGAGAAAACGAATAATTTGAATAAAATTTTTATCACTGCGTTATTTTTTCATTTTTGTCATTTAAAAATTAAATACGATTTTCAAGGATAAGATATTTATAAATAAATTAGTTGCGTTATCACGCAAAAATATACAATTGATGAGTATAATGTATTCATATTAATAAATGTGATTTTATTAACATTATTGTTAATTTTATAACTAAAAAAATCTAAAATAATTCTCTCCCATGGTAACTTATAACTAAAACATTTTTTTTTCTGAGCGATAAATTTTCTAAGTCCCAACTACAACTTTCCGATGTATGAGTGTTTTGAGGGTAAAGTTAAGATTTCAAATCTATGGGTAATCCATATTTAAACTTCATAGCCTTCAATGAGGGTTTTGAGTGTTAAAATAGAGTTACTTTTTGTGCGGCAAATAAAATATCAAAGGAATTGAAGATTTTGAGGTCAAAAATGGAACTTGTTTTTTGACTCGGGAAATAACTATTTTATTCCACACACTAATGATTCACTTATCATTTCTCGAATGCAATAAATGCTTGAATAATTAATTATAATAGTAGAACTTAAATTAAACAGTAATGAATTTTTTAGAATATATAAAACGTTATAACTTGCTTAATTAGTAATTAATAAATAGTAGTATAGAGAGTTAGAAAGTTAGCGTGATTGCTAGTTTGGGGTTGGATCGAAGTCTGATCAATATTTTTCGGTGTTGTCGCGTGGGCCGTTATTCCCCACTCTTTTTCGAGACTCTACCGCCAAAATTAAGAAAATTAACCCAGTGTCGGTAACGAGGGTTTTCAGACAGTCAGTTGAGGGCTGAGAAGAAAAGGACAATTTGCATTGTCTCATTGTATCACCTCAAACCAAAACTAACGCCACTCGCACAGAAAAAAAAATTTCTTGACTGGAGAGTAAAATTCTTGGCTCAAGTAAATTTTCGGGTGCCCGAAGGAAGACCGAAGTTGTCTTAGCTGAAGTAAAAATTTTTCTTGAAATTCTATTCTTGGTGGAAGTAATTTTTCTTAATTCAAATTATCATAAATACTTGATACAATAAATTTTTATATTGGATCGATTTTTAGATACTTTAGGGAAGCAGCGCCATCTACTTCAGCTGAGAAAAAAATTTTCTCACTTTGAGAAAATTTTTCTCTTGAATATTTGATACCCATTTTAGATTATTTTAGCACGCAATTATACATATTGAATGAAAGAAAATGGTTCAATATTATTTGATCTTCCCATTTGATGTGTTCGTCAATAAAAATATTAATAAAAATTTATTATCGAGAAATTTAATTTTTTGGAGCAAGAGAAAAATTTTCTCAAGACAAGAAAATTTACTTCTGTCAAGAACTTAATTTTTTGGAGCAAGAGAAAAATTTTCTCAAAACAAGAAAATTTTCTTGATTTAAATAAATTGTCTTGGATCAAGATACGTATTTCTTGAAGCAAGAGAATTAATTTTGTTGGAATAAGTGAAATTTCTTGTGTCAAAAAAAAATTTTTTTTTCGCCTAAGAAAATAATTATGAAGAAGAATATTTTCTCGGTTCGAGTGAACCATTCTTTCTGTGCGTACAATCGGATTTTTACATCATTAGTGATGCAATTTTTAAATCATCATTTTTTTCCGTGTATTCAGTGAAGGATTACCGCAAACTTAATGTTATAACATTAAGTTATATTATTAACTTATAAGTTAACCGTAACTGCTGGAAGTCAACTACTTTCTGAGAAAGCGCTGGCTATCGAGGAATGTTGAAAAATAAAAGCCGTCGGTAATCGGAAACTCAGAGGTCATTCTATCATTTTTTTACCATCAGCAACATTCATTTCTTCTTTACCAGCAGTTAAGAAATCAACTTTTAAGAATTTAAGCATAAACATTAACAATAATTCAGGTAACCACATTTGTTGCCGTTGAAAATAGTGAAAGTGACAACAATTTACTGTCGATCTGTAAGTTACTTCTCGTCCACACGTCCATTCAAGAACTTTGTCCGACTTACTTTTAAACTTTATATCAGCAGTAAGTTTATTCTGAATTTTTTCATCTTCCCGCTGAGAAAATTGGAGATTTTTTATAATTTCTAAATTACTACTTTCAGTTCGATTTTCTAGATTTGAATTTCTATCCGTATTCTAATCATGCTTCTTTACATTTAGTTTTCTTAAAAATTTAAACTAACTAAACTCAAAAAAATTTTATACCTCTCGAAAACTGTATCGATCAATTCCAACTATTACCAAGCTGAAAAAATCATAAATTTTCATAGAAACTTTGATAATACGGACAAATGTGTCTAGAAATACTCATAGATTTTATAAGATTTTATGTGTCTATTTGTCATTTTTTCCATACTGAGAAAAAAAAATTTTTTGAAATAAATGAGCAATGATGTAATGCGAAGTAAAATTATGAAAAATATTTACCATATTAATTACTTGTCGCAATAATGACCATTTTTTTCGAAAGAAAATTTTTCCCTTAATGTAGAGTAACCAACGAGCTCTACACCGAAAAAAAAAATTAAATTGAATCAAGAGAAAAATTCTTGTACCATGAAAATAATTTTGAAAAGTTTCATTGTCTTGAATCAAGACAAAAAATTTTTTAATCAAATAAAATTTACTTAAACCAAGAAAAATTCCTTAGTTTAAGAATTTTTTTACTCAATTCAAGAAAATGAAGTTTTTTGAAATTATTTACTTGATTCAAGTAAATTTCTTTTTCTGTGTATTCCTAAAAAAACTACCTCAAATATCTCAACAAAAAATTAAAAAACATTTAAAGTCCTTTACTGATTATAATTTTATTATAATTAAAAGATTTCCGAGATAAAAATCGTAAGTTCTTCAATAATCCGATATTTTCGCAGCTTGCCTCTTAAAAAGCGAATTCTAAAATATGTGCTATATACAGGTGCGCTGCATAAGTGAAAGCAATGAGAGTTGTGATCGGTAATCAAATATAGGAATTGAACAAACTTAGGATTACTTTTATTTATTTGCGTCTCACTTAGATTAGTGTTACTTGTTTATACACATACATAAGGAACACTTAGCTGTTAGTTGTTAGTTGACGGTTAGAGAATGTCAAGAAGCTAATACCTTACTCACCTCCTTACAATTCTGGAGCTGGAGGCTCTCTTTCTTAAAGAGGGAGAACTCTCTTCACCATTTTCTCTCTCTTCTCGACTCTTTAGATACTTTTATAGCTTCACATTATTTTACAGTCACTCCAGTCATCGACAACACAACGAACGTGGAATGTAACAGTGTTCTGTGATTATTTATTATTATTTTTTCGTTTTATTTTGTTTCAAGTGTTTCTTTTTTTGACTCTTCTTCTGAATTTTTTGAAAAAAAATTTTTATTTTTTTCAACTGTAAGTATTTTAAAAATTTTTTCAGTATGTTAATCACTTTGTTGTTGAAGTTGTGAGAATTATTTTAAAAATTAAAAAAATTGATTTTTTTGTTACTTAGGAGAATAATAACGTGAAAATCATTATATTAAAAGAAATTTTAAATAAAATTAAATCGAGTCCTCGGTTAATTTGAGAAAGTCGTTGAGATAACTTTGTAGGTCGTGATCCAGAAAAAAATAAAAGGAAGACTTCTATGCTAATAAATTTTCTTGTTTATTATTTTTTATTACATTATCATTTTTTAAAATCGTATCTTTAAAATAAAATATTTTTTTTAAATTTATTATAATTTTTTAATATAATTATTATAGTTATTAGAATTATCCGGAAGTTTAAGTCATTAACAAGACTAATTTTAGTGAGTGAAATTTTTTTCTAATTGTCAAAAAAATATTTTGAAAAAATCAATATTTGAAAATGTTTCGATAACAATATACCTCGGGAAAATGGACTGATTTTAAACCTCTTTGTGGTATTAAAATAAGCGTTTTGAACTTGAGGATTAAATAAATTTTGAAAAAAATTAGTTCAATATTTTAGAAGTTTACGGTATTTGACGGGATTCTATTATAGACCAATCACAGAAGATTTTAAATCATAATCAAAGCTTTATTTTTATTCACTCATCAAGTATCGGAAGTAAAAAAATACAAATAATGTTCTAAGGGTATCTAAAAAAAAAAAAATAAAAATCACCACAAAAAAATCTTTTTTTGCAAATTTTTTGGAAACTACTAAAGTAACTAAAAGTTGTTTAAACAAAATCGATAGATATTAAAAGCCTCTATAAAAATGACTCTCATCATCTTCCTTGAATCCATCGTAGAAAATGAGATATTTGTTTATATAAATTATTAGTAGATCACTGCAAAAAAACCAGCTTTTGGAAAAAAATTAATAGAAGATATAAAAAAAAATTAGAAAAACGGTTCACCCTTAAGGCGTTCCCTGCAACTTCCCGCTCATTTTGTACTTAAACGCTTCAAACTACACATTACGTTTTTGAGCTTTTCGAGCTCAAAACTCTAATAGCAGTTTGAAGACACAATTTTTTGAATTTTCAAACGGCAATAACTTTTGAATGAATGAACCGATTTTCACGCGGTTGGCGGCAATCGACGCAGTTTTTGAAGCTCCATAAAAAATTTTCAAGTTTAAATCGATTGAGCCATGAATTTTGAAGTTATTACAAAAAAACACTTTTTTCGATTTTTTTCGACAACGATATCTCACGAACGCATCAACCGATTCTAACGTTTTTGGTGACGATCGATGGGGGTTTTCAAGGTTGAGAGCTGATTAGTTTTTGAGACCGATCGGTTCAGCCAATTCGGAGATATTTAAAAAAAATAAAAAAAAACAACTTTTTTTTTCACTTTTTTTTTCACTTTCTTTGCATTTTCTCGATATCTACCGGTCCGAATCGGTTCAAATTTTCAGGAAATCTAAGTTTAGTGAAGTCCTTTCGAATGACACCAACCGCGATGAAATCGGTCAAGTCGTTCAAAAGTTACAAGAGGTTTACATACACACACACACACACACACACACACACACACACACACACACACACACACACACACACACACACACACACACACACACACACACACACACACACACACACATTCGAAAAAAATCAATTAAAAATGAAAAAACAAAAATTGTTTAAGTAAAATTCAAAATGATTAAAAATTAAAAAAAAACTTAAACTATAATAATTATTAATATAAAAAGTTCTATATGAAATTAAAAGTGTAATTAAAAGATTGCACAAAAAAATTTTTTTAACCTTTTACGGTCATGTTCTCACGACAATAAACATAAATAATGTGAATAAACTTTTGTATTTATTCTATTCTTATTTAAATATTAACTACGACTAAGGGGAAAATGTCACTTTCCTGAGAGTTATTTCACAAATTTGTCGGATCTACAGTGTCTAATAATAAAAAATGAATAATATATTATTTTTTCCTATTGTGAAATATATATAATAGTAATTGCGCTGTTATGACTATAATTATAATAAATAATAAGAAAAATAAATGAAATTTTAGTATATGTGGATACGTCTAATGTATGATTGGAAAGCTGTGCGAATGTATATTGTATATACTGTTATTATTATAGAGTTTAATACGATAATATTTTACCTCTATATAGGAAAGATCACGCGTGCCTGACTACAACTGTAGTATATATACATGTTCACATTCACACACGAAGAAATATATTTTGTGTATGTGAGCAGGTGAATATGAAGTAGCTTCCTTAAAAATTAAAGAAAAATACATGATGTGCTCATGATTCTAATTTACGTGGGTGCGTTACAATGTAAGATTGTGAGATGATAATCTTTTATTATTTAAGAATTACTTTTTTTTTTTTAATTGTTTTACTTATGATTTATATAAGTTCTATTGTTATTAAAATCCAAATTTTTGTCTGTGAATATTCAAACATTTTTTTTTGCTAAGCAAAATGTTTAATAATATTTCAATTTGCAAAATTAACAATGAAATATCAATTTTAACGTGCCAATACATTCACATTTCATCATTCCTAACTTAATTTTCTGTGAAATGATGCAATTACTTCATTTATTGATTACTGTATTAAAACACAAGGGCTCGTTGAACCATCAATCATCGATGATTAGTCGAAAACAATTGTTAATAGTTAAGGTAAAAGACCCAGTTATTGACACTGGTCTACACAGAAAATAAAATTAACTTGAATCAAGTAAAATTTGCTTAAACCAAGAAAAATTTCTCAGTTCAAAAATTTTTCGACTTAAATCAAGAAGATGAAGTTCTTCAAATTTATTTACTTGATTCAAATAAATTTTTTTTTTCTGTGTAGTTGTTTAACACTTGCAATTTTATGATAATTAAAAAACTAAAATGCTCTCAAAAAACCAATTATCTTAAAATTTATAATTCAACAATTATGTTTATTAATTTAGTAGAGCTGATTTTTAACTTCCCGCTAAGAAAATCGGAGATTTTCAAAAAATCGGGAAGTTATTGTTATCATCCCTTTTGCAAAAATCGAGGTTTTCAACAGATCTCGACGTTTTGAAGCCCTAAGAAGCTTCCCTGACTATATTTACGATGATGTCCGTACGTCGTCGTGTGTGTGTGTGTGTGTGTGTGTGTGTGTGTGTGTGTGTGTGTGTGTGTGTGTGTGTGTGTGTGTGTGTGTGTGTGTGTCTCTGTGTGTGTGTATGTAAACCTCTTATAACTTCTGAACGGCTTGACCGATTTGATTGCAGTTGGTGTCATTCGAAAGGTCTTTACCAAACTTAAATTTCCTGTAAGTTGGAACCGATTCGGACCAGTAGATTCCGAAAAATTACAAAAAAAGTGAAAAAAAAATGTTTTTTTTTTTATTTTTTCTAAATATCTCCGAATTGGCTGAACCGATCGACCTCAAAAACAAATCAGCCCTTAACCTTGAAAACCCGCATCGATTGCCACCAAAAGCGTCAGAATCGGTTGATGCGTACGTGAGGTATCGTTGACGAAAAAAGTCGAAAAAAGTGTTTTTTTGTAATAACTCCGAAATGTTTTATCAGATCAATTTTTTTGTTCAGAATTATTTATAGAGCTCAGAAAACTACATCGATTGCCGCTAACTGCGTGCAAATCGATTAATTCATTCAAAAGTTATAGCAGTTTGAAAATTAAAAAAATCGTGTCTTATCGAACTTTGATAAGATTTTTGAGCTCGAAGAGCTCAAAAGCATAGGAAAGCTATCTCTTTGAGCTCGGAGATCTTGAAATAACACATAAACTGTATTTTTGAGCTCGAAGAGCTCAAAAACATCATAAATACAATTTTAAGTGCTTAGGTACGAAATGAACGGGAAGTTGCAGAGATAGCCTTCAGGATCAACCATTTTCCTAATTTTTTTTTATTTAATGAATATAAAATTGCAAGTGTCAATAACTAAGCCAGTGTTAATAAGTAGGTCTTTCACCTTAATTAATTTGTTGATATAAGATTACTTTTATTGGATTGAGGTTACAACCTCACAAATCGATGACGTTGAAGTAGTTAACACTTGACAGTTTTTTATTTTTACTACACAAATTACTGAAAATAATTATTACCAAAATAAGTCAACCTTTTCAGTCATGACATGGTATTAAAATAGAATAAGTAATAAATTATAAATCAAAGGTATTTGCTCTTGTTTCCGATTCTTTCAGGCATAATTATACAATTATAAATTCTTTCGAAACCATGATAATTTGTTATTTCTCTATCAGAAATGATCTTAGATAACAAAGAGCTATAGGTATATAATCAAAAAAATATATTTTGTTTTAAAATTATAATCGGAGAAAACGATTAAAGAAAAAATTTTTTCAGTAAAACACTTTCTGATGCTTCGCACATGACTTACATTGAAATCGCGATAATATGTTTTTTATAAAAAGAATGAAATAGTTTTAATGTTATATATTACGCAAATAATTTTAACAAGACACAATTAACGCACAGTAAAATCTCTCTGTCAGGAAGTATAATAACTAATAACGTTATAAAAATAATAAAATTTATTATATGATTATTATTTTTGTATGTAATTTAATTTAATTATTGGATTTTTATAATATTTTTTACTCTTGTTAAATTAACGGCTTACAAGTTCTTACATTGGTGAGTGTTATTTCCTCACCGGTTGATTTTATATTACTATTACCCAGCAGTTGGTGTACAGAGCTCTCGAGACATTTTATAAATTAAATTCACGTACTTTGAGAGGTAAAAAAAACTCGTTTGCTCATATATTGAGCCTGCAAATACTTACATACTCACATTGCATACCATTTTTTTTTTTTGTGTTTTAAATTACTTTCATCGTCTTTTACTTACGACTTACATCGTCTTCCTGTTCTATAAGTCCAAGCTCGATTTGTTTTTTATAAATTAACTCACTCAATACACTGACTTTCAATTTAATTATTATTAGCTAATTTTATTTCTTTATTAAAATGTTGTACTTTTTCCGACAAAAAAGAAAAAAAAAAGAAAACGATTTCAATATAATTTTAAGGTATTAAATAACATGGATTTATATATTAATTGGTATTGTTACAATTCAAAACAATGAATAAGTGAAAGTGGATAAATAACGTTTCATCATACGAAAAATATATATATGAAAGATTATTTTAGAATTATAATCAATTACTTAATCTTATAAATATATAATTTGTGTAAGTAAACAATGGAATTACACAAATTAGTTATTTTTTTTTAACATTATTAAATATTGATTTTTTCGTTTAATTTTTAAAAATAACAATAATAATTTATCTTCATTTTTATATGTAAGATCTACTGGCATAAACAATATTTTCTTTATCATCGCGATCATGTAATTACATTAATGATAACTATTAGAAAAATTAAATTATTATTAAAACTATAATCTCTCTCAGGGAAACAAATACTATATTATTTAGTTAATTTGTTTATAATATATACGAAATGTTTTGACTTTTTAAATTATAATTATAGTTAAAGCAAGATCAAGATATGATTCCGTTTCACGTAGAATAGCACAAAAGCTGGTTTAGCTTCCGCTTCGCCGGTAATGTGGAACGTTGTTTAATGTGATCTTGATGAAATCTAAGTGTCAATTCAAACACCCGAGAAAAAATATTTATATATAATTATATATATTTATATATAAATTGATTATATATGATTATATATGAAAAATGGCCAAATATAATCATATCTAATTATATATAATTATGTATAATTATATATAACTATATATAATTATATATAACAATATTTAATTATAGATTTATTACATCTAATTAATTATTGGGTTAATTTTATGGATAGAGTATTTAATATGGTCCTACGCAATTCTGTGTAACCGATCAAAATGCAAAAAAAAATATCTAGA
>CAJNRD030001116.1:4563335-4596165 GCA_905319865.3 Cotesia congregata
ATAACCTCATATACAATTTCATATATAATCATGTATGATTATATATAATCTTGCATGGCTGTGTATAGCTCCATTTATAGTTATGTATAATTATATATGATTATATATAATCTTGCTTGGCTGTATGTTGCTCTATATATAGTCATATATAATTGTATATGATTATAAATAACCTCATATACAATTTCATATATAATCATGTATGATTATATATAATTATGTATGATTATATATAACTATATATGATTATATATAATCTTGCTTGGCTGTATGTTGCTCTATATATAGTCATATATAATTGTATATGATTATAAATAACCTCATATACAATTTCATATATAATCATGTATGATTATATATAATCTTGCATGGCTGTGTATAGCTCCATTTATAGTTATGTATAATTATATATGATTATATATAATCTTGCTTGGCTGTATGTTGCTCTATATATAGTCATATATAATTGTATATGATTATAAATAACCTCATATACAATTTCATATATAATCATGTATGATTATATATAATCTTGCATGGCTGTGTATAGCTCCATTTATAGTTATGTATAATTATATATGATTATATATAATCTTGCTTGGCTGTATGTTGCTCTATATATAGTCATATATAATTGTATATGATTATAAATAACCTCATATACAATTTCATATATAATCATGTATGATTATATATAATCTTGCATGGCTGTGTATAGCTCCATTTATAGTTATGTATAATTATATATGATTATATATAATCTTGCTTGGCTGTATGTTGCTCTATATATAGTCATATATAATTGTATATGATTATAAATAACCTCATATACAATTTCATATATAATCATGTATGATTATATATAATTATATATATTTATATATAATTATATATGGAACAATATATAATTCTGCATGGCTGTATATTGCTTCATATATAGTCATA
This sequence comes from Cotesia congregata, assembly GCA_905319865.3. Lineage (NCBI taxonomy): Eukaryota > Metazoa > Arthropoda > Insecta > Hymenoptera > Braconidae > Cotesia > Cotesia congregata. Next base: position 4,564,281 of record CAJNRD030001116.1, read on the forward strand.
TCTAATTATATATGATTATATATAACCTCATACACAATTCCATATATCATCATGTATGATTATATATAATTATATATATTTATATATAATTATATATGGAACAATATATAATTCTGCATGGCTGTATATTGCTTCATATATAGTCATATCTAATTATATATGATTATATATAACCTCATACACAATTCCATATATCATCATGTATGATTATATATAATTATATATATTTATATATAATTATATATGGAACAATATATAATTCTGCATGGCTGTATATTGCTTCATATATAGTCATATCTAATTATATATGATTATATATAACCTCATACACAATTCCATTTATAATCATGTATGATTATATATAATCTTGCATGGCTGTGTATAGCTCCATATATAGTTATGTATAATTATATATGATTATATATAACCTCATACACAATTCCATATATCATCATGTATGATTATATATAATTATGTATGATTATATATAATCTTGCTTGGCTGTATGTTGCTCTATATATAGTCATATATAATTGTATATGATTATAAATAACCTCATATACAATTTCATATATAATCATGTATGATTATATGTAATTATATATGATTATATATAATTCTATATAATTATATATGATTATATATAATCTTGCTTGGCTGTACATTGCTCTATATATAGTCATATATAATTATATATGATTATAAATAACCTCATATACAATTTCATATATAATCATGTATGATTATATGTAATTATATATGATTATATATAATTCTATATAATTATATATGTGATTCCATATATAATCATATATGATCATATACAATTATATATGATTATATAGAAACATTTTTTCTCGGGCAAGTAGTTCATTTTTATTAAGTAGGCCATGATCTTTAAAATTTATGTTGGTTTTTTTTTTCTATATTTAGAATTAAGGTTATTGAATTTTTCTTAATACTTTATTAATTAGTCTGTTGACTAGAAAGTTCATGTTTTTCAATGATTAATTTGTCAAATTTAATTATTCGTTTCAACTGATGGTCTATTACTTGCATACAATTATTGACAGCCTGAAAAAATCAATTGTCTTTTTGTTTAAAGTTTGTTTATTTAATAATTTACATACATTTTTTAATCACTTTGATTAAAATAAACTAATTAAAATGAACCAATTGTTTCCTATGAGTTTAGCTTTTACAGGCTATCGTTATTAGCAGCACTCGGATACAATTCATCCTTTTTGATTCAGTTATTTTGATATATTTTTGAATGTTTTTATAAATTAGTAATTTTTATTGTCTAACTCTTGTTTCCGTTAATTTAGCTGTATAAGCAAAAAAATTATTTAACAAAAAACCCCAGCTTCATTCGTTCATTTCTGACAAAATCAACTGATTCCATTAGTGGCATAACACTTTACCAATTATTATCACTCATAATAAAAATAGGTCATTATTTTGCTCAACTAAATACAACAAAATCTTTAAAAAAAGTTTTAGTCTGCTGTCTAAACTTAGCTGTTTATAAGATGCAGCTTAAATTTTATGTTCCAATTATTGACAACCATTGTTAGTAAAATTAAGAATCATTTAACTGATTGTAAATATCTTCCATTTTTGATTTTTCATACTTAATTTATTTACAATAAACAAGTTCGAATGAATAGAAAAAATCATTAAAAATCAGTTTCTCAAAAAATTTTTCTTCTAACTAAAATAGTTTAAAAATTTTTCATTCATGAATATTTGATATTTTTCATAACTATTAATTTTTATAACTTTTGGAAATATAAAAATTGTATACAGAAAAATGATTGTTTCTAACATCGTATGTTGCAAAAAAGTTTCTCTGAAAAAAAATGAGCATTGTTGTGAAAAAAAATCATTTCTTAGCTTAAGAGATTAAAATTTTTCTCAACGCAATTTTATGATTAAAAAAAATTTCTAGATATGGGAAAAGACATTTTCATAGAAACAACTTGCGAATTTTCATCAAAATTTTGTTTTCCAAATCTAGATAACTTTTTTCAAGATGAAAGTTAATGTGAGAAAAGTTTAATTTTTTCAACTAAAAATAAAATTTTTGAAAATTTTCAATAATATAACTTCTTGTCACGACAATGTCCATTTTGTCCAAAAGAAATTTTTTTTCTTTGTCTAATGAAATAAATCTTAATATAAAATAGTGATTTTTCTTTGCTCCAAGTATCGATTCAAACGAGTAAATTCCTGAAAACAAATCCTTTACATAAATTAACTATAACTATGGTAATTTACCGAATTCCGTTAGAAATATTAACCGTATTTATTGTAAAACGTAAAACTAGTAAATGAATTAATTATGCACGATATCTTGCGAATATGGGGAGGAATGTTCCGCAAGAGTAAGAAGTAATAATAATATAAGCATATGGCATTAAATAGACAAGTATATCAAACACGTGAGTCCTTGATCCAAGTCACTTGATCTCCGTCAATGATTATATATTTTTAACAAAAAAAAAAAATAATAAATAAAACATAGTCTGTTAGCACGTGGTACATTCTGCTAGTACTGAGTCTGGTTTTACGGAATAAGAAGGGGCCTTATAGTATGAGGCCAGTAACCGTTGGCACGTGACAATTTGTTAGAAAGTAAAAACTCACTCGCCCGATCAATACACGTAATTATAATTATAATAATAATAGCCCAAGTAATATAATGCTAACAATAATTATAATGTAATAGTGAATTTAGCAATAATTTACGGAGCAGTGTCAGGCCTAAGCTTTTAAAATGTCTCTGGAATTGAACTGCGCACGAAAATACCAGAGCTCTACTGTGTAAATCGATGATATTTCTCAACATATTTTTTTCATTCATTTTTTTTTTTTATTAACAGTATCGTTAAATTTAAAATAGAGCAACTGAGTATGTAATTGCGTTACGCATGATTTAATACACGTGATTTTCTTTCCTTCTTTCTTCTCAAGGACTTTTGTGTTATGTCTTATATATAGATACAATATGTGTATTGTAATAAATATTGTGGTTATAGAGTTGTTGATTTGAGTCATTTCACGAGTGAGGCTTTTTATTATTATAATTATTTTTTATTGACCATTGGCCTTTAATATATTTATTACTATTTTTTTAATTCCGATGACTTTTCAATGGAAATTAAATCAGATATTTATTTTCATTATTTATTCACTGGAAGTTATTTTTAATTTTATTAATGGAGGTCTTTTGAATGGTCTTGGCAACAAAGCGCTAAATTTTGCTTTTTAGAATTCAAAAGAACCGATTAAAATTTTTTTTTCCAATGAAAGTATAGAAGTTCATCTATTTTTAAGAGCCTTGTCCAAAAAATCAGCATGATAAAAAATTGCTTGGATTTTTTAAACTTTCAAATTATATTTATAATTTAAAATATTTATAATTAGACACTAGTCAGCATTGATGCCGATTATCCTGCTTTGATTATTGATTTCAGCTTGTTAATAAAACTGGATAAAACATGTGATGCGAATGTAATTCGTCATAGGTATAATTTAAAAAAATTTTTGATAAGTCTAGTCTAGTAACTGCTATAAACGAAACTGACTAGTCTGATCTTTCTAACAGTTTTGAACCTGTGCAATCCTTTTCTATAATATTAAATTATCTAAGATCTCTTATGTATCGCCAAGCTACTTATTTAACGTTAAAATGACGCATAAATATCATATTGAATATTAAACTTTTTGTTAAATATTATATTAAAATATTATATTCGATATTAAATATTGTACTAGTTATACGACATCTTGGTAAGCTTTGTAAATATATAAATTTTTATTTACTTTACGTATAATTCTATTAACCCTGTTAATGGCGCAAGCTGTTGGGTTTGTTTTTTTCAATAAAATAAAATAATAATTTTGAAATTTTTACTAATCTTAAGAGGTATATCTGGTTCTGGCGCTCAAAAAAAAGTAAAAATCCATGACTTTTTACACAGAAACTATTATGAATAATAATATAAAAAAGTTTGGAAAATCCAAAAGTGCACGCCTCATAATCTCATTTTTTAAAATAAAATTGATTAAAATAAAATATAAAAAGCAAAATAATAAAAAACAGAAAACACTGCTATGGTTTAGTGGCGCCATAACTGCAAGGTGAGGAAAAAAAATACTATAATAAAATGTATAGATAGAAATACAAAAAAATCCACAGTCATATATTAGTTTTTTATAAATAATAATTTAACGACAGTGAATTGAACGCTCATATTAACTAAGAAATTCTGTCGTGTGTTACTTTAGATAATTAAAAACAAATTATTCCGGTACTACGATAATTTTTTCGACCAATTTCCCTGCCACATACACCCATTAATACACGGACGTCCAAAAAAGATTATGTTTAATATTATTATTTATTATGTTAAACAAAAAAAATTGTTATCAAAATATATTATATGTGCCTGAAAAATTATTTGACTTGACATAAGCGTACTCATTTTAATCTGTAAGTGCGATATAAATAACAAAAAAACAATTCCAGTTTCGAGAAAACTACTTTTATCAAAATGCAACCTCAACGCTTCGCTTATGAGGCGTGCAATTTATACGGCTCAACAAATACACTTCTTGTATAAATAACCCAAAAAACATCCAAATTTATTTTATTTTTTATATGATTAAACAACTGATGAACAAAGGACCTCCAAAAGTTGGTATGTCGTTGACGTACATGCATGGTAACTTTATAAAAACTCATTTGAAACACAAAAACTTAAATTATTTATATTTGATGTCCAAGTAGCTACTGCACCAGTTGCGGATATTAATATTTAATTTTTATTTTAATATTAATATTTATACAATATTTAATAAATGTTATTTATTAATAAATGACAAATCGGCGGTTATTTAAAAAAAACTAGAAAACGAGGCTTTTTCACAGATTATAGTTCTTGATAAATAGTAAAAATCAAAATTTTGATTTAGTTGCAGCTGATGCAATAGCTATTACTATGTAGAATATCCCATAATAAAATTGAGATGAAATGTATGTGAAACCAATCTATTCGTGATGTGATTGGTTGAAAATATTTATTCTCATTCTGATTGGTTGAAAGTGAATATAATATACATAAACGACACATAAATATATCATGACAATAAATATGACGCGCGCGCTTGCGCGCGAAAATTAAATTCTAGTCCCATAGTAAAAATTGAAATGAAATGTATGTGGCATCAAACTATTCGTAACGTGATTGGTCGAATATATCATAAGCATGAAAATATATGCAAACCCTATAGTTAGGCGCGCGCTTGCGCGCGCAAAATTAAATTCTAGTCTTTTTCTAAAAAGTTGATTGTGGGTATTTAATCATTTTACGTCACTTTTGTAACCTTTTTATGCGATTGTTTATTGGTCGACAATAATTACGGGATTTTTGAATGAATGAGGGCGAGTGAAGCGAGCATGATATGTCTAATTTGGTTTAAATTTCATTAAGATCAGGTGAGTGGTTCCGTAGCTATTATTCATGTCATAACCCGAAAAACATAGTTCTGAGATAAACACGTGTAAGTTCTTTCAATTAAAAAAAAAAAAATTTTACCTAAAGTCAGTCAATGATGCCGGTACCATACAAAACCCCTCCTACATACAAAATAATTTTGTGTGGCATACTTCGCTTGGAGGCGACGTCTAGGCACCGAAACGGCCGCGCGGAGCCCAATTTTCAACGTTAAATTAAAATTATAAATAATGGAGCTACAACTCCGGGAGTCGAGACTTCTTTTACTAAAATTTTCTCCTTTTTTAGGATCTTTTTGTAAATTTCAGATATGTTTATTATTTTTGAAGTTATAGATACAAAATGGGGACTCCCTTTTTTACTTTCGTTTTTTGTTTATAACAAATGAAATTTTTAATAGCGGAAGAATCAAAAAATACCACTTTCTCGGAGTCAAATTCTGAATCCAATGCATTAATCGCCATATTTTTAAGATTGGAGCTTCGATTTTTCACAAATATCCACATAAGCATTGTCAAGTATCCCGGGAAAAAATGAATTTGCCTAATCATATATATTTATATATAGAATATATAAAATTATATATAATTATATATGATTAGATCTGGCCAATTTTCAGGTCTAATTATATATAAGTGATTATATATAACTATATATGATTAGGCAAATTCATTTTTTCCCGGGATATAAAATTATATATAATTATATATGATTAGATCTGGCCAATTTTCAGGTCTAATTATATATAAGTGATTATATATAACTATATATGATTAGGCAAATTCATTTTTTCCCGGGATTATAGTTACAGTGACCCGATCACTTTAAAATTTTAATACAATACTTTTAGATATATGTTCTTTCAAAAAATAGAAAAAAAACTTTTCTTTTTAAAGTTACAAACCAGAATAAACCCTTAAGAAAGTTTAAAAAATTTTTTTTCAAGCTTTTTTTTAAAAAAGGCTTTTAAAGTAATTAAAAATGACATAATATTAAATTTGTTGTCAAAAAAATAAGTTTTCTTGAAATGAGGCTTCTATTATTGATAAAAAAAATTGATGAGTTCATTCAAATTACTTTTATGAATTTTAATAAAGAAGCAAAAACCGCAAACTAATTATACTAAAATGAGTTTCAAATTTATTAAACAAATCGATCTTTGACCTTATGTTTAAATAAAAATAGCAAGGATGCATCTTCACTACCGACTAAAGACCAAAAAGAAAAAAAGCGTCGAAGGACAACACCAAGATGAAGATAATAGCGAAAATAAAAATTAAATAAACCCGAGGAATGTCGTGTAAGAGGATGCGGGCTCAGTTTCACCTCTCACGAAAAATATAAAATAATAACAACAATATTAAATTAACCACCTTTGAATATGGAAACCGAGATCCGGGTTTATTTTTGTATAACTAAGCCGGTTTACTAGATTTTTTATAAATTATCACCTGGATCATTAGAAAAAAAAAAATCTTAAAACTAAGAGCCCATTTAGATTATTTTTTTTTTAAATTAACATTTTCTTCGTCGCATGTTGCATATTTTTACAAACAAATTAACCTTTTATTCAAATAATTTTTTAATAATTGTTTTTTCTTCTTCAAAACTATTATTTAACAATTTTCGTGAATTATTTATAACGGAGAATTATTGTGTTGACTTTGAAAAGAGTGGAATTAATCAAAGGTACGACAACCTTTCTTTATGAATAAAACATACGATGGTAATCTTGAATTTTTAAAAAACTCGTCGTATGTGTCCTTATGTGTCTTATGCTTACTAATAATCTTGTAGTTATTATTTACGCTATCAGTGAATAATTACGGTATAGATTTATTTTTTTTTTTTTAAAGAAAACACCAATTTCGAATTTGCTTAAGACAACTAAGAAATTCTTTTTTCCCTTTTTTTTTTTTAATTGTAGTGAGAAGCAAAGCATAATTTTCGATTTAAAAGTAATTATTCTTAAAATATCGGAATGAAAGCACTACGAAATTAAAATTTCCCAATTTTGTATGAAATTTTTTTAAATAATTTTCGAACTAATTCATCTCAAGATTTAGTTCAAAGTTTCCGAGATTTATAAGATATAAGACATTTAAAGTAGCCCCGAGAAAAAATATTTATATATAATTATATATATTTATATATAAATTGGTTATATATGATTATATCTAATTATATATAATTATGTATAATTATATATAACTATATATAATTATATATAACAATATTTAATTATAGATTTATTACATCTCATTAATTATTGGGTTAATTTTATGGATAGAGTATTTAATATGGTCCTACGCAATTCTGTCTAACCGATCAAAATGCAAAAAAAATATCTAGATCTAATTTTATGGCTATAACACCAGTGGTCACCCATCCAACTATTAACCCTGCTCAATGCTGCTTAACTTTGGTGATCTCCCTGCGTCTTGAAGTTTCTGTCTGCTGTGCTGCTATCTTAGACAATAATGATTCTATAATCTACTTAATGTATCATATGAATTTATCATAAATATAATATAAAATTTGATTTTATAATATATTTGGACAGTCATAATTCATAATTTATTCATCTTACCGAATTTCATTATAATATAACACTTAATTAAATAATAAAATAAATAATGATTTTACTACTACGTAGTAGCAGAGCAGACAAAACATCTCATAGGAAATGAGACAAATTTTGTATTTCAGAATTATGTAAACGTAATTATAAACATCATTTTACACTTTTTGTGATTTTTTGTTGAAATATCAAAATTATTCTATTAAAATAACAAAGAGGATTTGTTGGAGTAACAAAGACAATTTGTTGAAGTAATAGAGAGAATTTGTAATAATAACAATGACAATTTGTTGCAATAACAAATAAATTTGTTACAGTAAATTTTATAAGAATACATTTAAAAATACGCTATAATCAGTCATGTATGATTATATATAATTTTATATACTTATATATATTTGTATATGGAACTATATATAATCCTGCATGGTTGTATATCGCTCCATATATAGTCATATATAATTATATATAATTCTATATAATTATATATGTGATTCCATATATAATCATATATGATTATATACAATTATATATGATTATATAGAAATATTTTTTCTCGGGGCCACTTTTGTCTAAAACTTTTTTTTCCAGCGCTAATAGTTCAGAAAATATCGACTACTTTACACGTATGACTGTTGTAGTTTTACGATCACTAGTTTTTGAGTTCACTCTTTACCTGCAAAAATTCAAATAATGTGTAGTAATCTATTAACAACCCAAATTATAAAAATTTTTTGAAAGCGTTGGTAAAGACCATATATTTCCTGGTAATAAAAACTAATTGACTATTTTTCCTTTTTAATGTCATATATTATAAAGATACGCCAACATATAGAAAATTAGAAATCGTTATCTTTCACTTCCGGTAATAAAACTATCAATAATATTTTTTAGGATTCTTTTTTATATTTTTTATCACATTAATTTTATAATAACCCCCCCCCCCCTTCTTCTCCTTCACCCCGCCTACTTACAAGATCAAAAGTAACAGAAGGGAAAATATTAAAAATTTAACAAAAACGTTCCGATGCTTCACGAAAAGTTTTAAAATAAAAAATATAAAAAAAAACCGTAACATTTAAGAAAAAGAACTAAAAATGTTGCAATATCGTGAGATAGAATACGCGAGTGAAAGGCATATATTAAACTCAATAAGTTTACTTACTCATGACTTAAGCCTATGCTTGCATTAATACTTTATCGTCAGTGCTCTTATTTAGCTCTAAGCAATTTAATGCCAACGTTGTCTATTATTCGCACTACATCATTCTCCGTAAGCACACATATTCATCATCTCTGTCTGTGTATACATGCACAATAACCTATAATATAAATACATAAATAAGCAAACACTTTCATATCGAATTACCAAACATATACATTGTATTATTCAATAATTAGCTCTGTAATTCCTTCAGTTTTTAATAAAACAAAGAATAGCTTTTGTGAACATTAAATAATTCATCAATTACTTGCAGGTGATAAATATAATGAAGAATTGTCCAGTGAATTGTCAATGAATTTTTAATTATTCTCACGGTACTCAGGGTCAATACGGAGAATTATTGTAAATTAACGGTATTGACATCGATTCAATGTATTATTCATATTTTATTTATTTACTTGTTTATTATCAATCACCATATGGTATACCAGTATTATAAATATGGCATCAATGTGAGAAATATTTTTCTGTATTACAATAAAACCTATATAAATTGTTTGGTGAATTTACTTAAATAAAAATGGTGAATTTTTTTGCATCAGTCTTGGATTTGAAACATAAAACAAGGGAATTAGCTAGAAAAGTTTAAAATTTTAAAAAATTTGAAAATGTATTGTTTTCATGTCCTGGTAAATTTTTCTGATTGTTTTTATCTAATACGACTTTATTTTTTAAATTTCATCATTTTTGCGATCAAAAGATTGGATTGAATGCGGCGAATCCTATTTAAATCGTCTTGTTCAAAAAACGGTTTCGTGAGAAAGTGAAGTTAGTGATTTTTATTTAAAAAAATGTCTACAACTAAAAGAATTTAAATAAAATAAAAATCGATCATACATTGAACAAAAAAATATTTAAGTTCTCGGATTCTTTGATAAAACCGATACTTAAACAATCAATTTAACTTAACTGAATTGCAAAAATTTTTATTTTGAATATTCATATGACTTTAATTCCTGATTGGGTAGTAAAATTTTTTTTACTACAGAAAAATTATAGTTAAAGTAATTCTTACGGTATTCGAGATTTTATTTTGTATTTTCTTAAATTTAGAGAAGTGAATTTCATTTATTGTAGATATGTGACAGTAAATAGGTAGGGTAAACCTGCCAGTGAATGACCGATTTGTTGCCGGTACTGATAATTTAGCTTATTGTAGTCATAATTAACTTCAAAACTTAACTTGACCGTTTTAATTGTATTCATAAATTATTTTTATTTCAATTTTTATAATAATATTGTCTTCTTTATCTTCGCAAATTTTACAAATTTAATAAAATGAGTCTGATTATACAAAACCCAGTGAATGACCGTACTATTCCATTGAATGACCAGGCTCAATCCAGTGAATGACCAATGTGCAAATTTATAAATTACAACTTTAAAATTATTTCTCATAGGGATTTGTTTTACATGAATGAGAAACTAATGATTGTTTATAAAACAATAAAATTTTTATTTATTTAGTACACGGAAAGAAAAATATGGGAACTTTTCCCATAATTTTATGGGAACAGTTCCCAGGAAATTATAGGAACTGTTCCTATAATTATAGGAAATTTTTCCAGAATTATGGGAACATTTCCCATAACGATGGGAATGGTTCCTATAATTATAGGAATGATTCCTATACAATTATAGGAACCATTCCCATAATATTATGGGAAATATTCCCATAATGATATAGTAATGGTTCCTATATCATTATGGGAACTATTCCCATAATGGTATGAGAAGGATTCCTAGAATATTATAGGAATCATTCCTATACCATTATGGGAATCATTCTCAAAATAAATATCTATCATCATAAATTGACTATTGACAAGAATGATATGAAACCTTGGAAAGAAACAAATTCAAGTCATGTCCTTTGCAATGACACTAAATTTCACTAGAAAAATCGATTTCATCATGTGACTATCCAGGAGACAAAATTGTTCTTATTCTATTAATAATGTAAATTATTATTATTATTATTATTTAATCATTATTGATGTTGTTTTAACTATTATTGACTACCACATGAAAATCATGTTGCTGTCACATGAAAGTCATGTATCTTCCACAGGAATGTATCATGTGGTAGCCCCAATGATTCCTATAGCATTATGGGAACCATTCCCATAATATTATAGGAATAGTTCCCATAATATTATGTGATTAGTTCCCATAATGGTATAGGAATAGCTCCCATAATTTTCTTTCCGTGTACAATGAAAATAAATCAAGCACATTCAACATATTTACTTTAAATTAAAGTATCCATAAACTTAACATATAATTGACATTTAAAAAGTTTTCATATATATGAATAATTTTTTACTCTATCACATTTAATCTGTTATCACATATTATGCAAGTGTTTAAGATAATACAGCAAAATAAACGTACAGTCATTCACTGGTAGTAGCAAATATCGAACTTACCAATAAATGACTAGTCAGTCATTTACTAGCAAAGCACACTTATCAAATAAGCCAGTGAATGACCGACGCCAAATTAATATAAATAAATTATTAAGTTAAATTATATCCATCATAGGTCAATTTTAATATTAGTATATCTACACAAATGTCTATAAATTTTGTATTTTGGACAAAAAGTAATTATCTATAACTAAAATTCACAGTTTTCTAAGTAGCCGTTTTCACAAAGTTTTCTCAAAATTTTATAGTTTTCTAGAAGTTCTCGGATTCTCGATATAATTTTTATGAATTTTGAAAATACACTTTTAAATTATTTTAATTCGTGGATATTAAATATTGAAAAATATATGTAAGATTACAATTATGATTGAACATTGACAGTTAACTAAATTTTTGGATTTTTATAATCATTATTTTCATTACCGGTCATTCATTGGCGGGCGGTCACGGACTTGACGGTTTACCCTAACGAGAAGTAGCCAAAAGTTTTCATTTGCAAAGAAATAGATCGATCAACTAAATACCATTCAACAGTTAGATTCGATGATCAGGCCTTATTGTGCAGGATTTCTTGAAATTATTTTTTCTTAAGTTGAAACATATCTAATCATTTTATTTATTCATGAATCATAATAAATATAATGTATATTGGGTAATGTTTATGGGTAACGGGAACTAAAAATGTTAAAATATCACATACAAAATTATCTATATGTATTTAAATTATGAATAAAAGATTTTTACTAAACTTGAACTTGAATTCAATATTTTTATAATAAAAATATCATTTCATGTGTACGGAAAAAAATTATAGGAAAAATTACAATTCCACATCATAATCCAGGACCAGACTTTCAATATCTTCACTTTCATAAATTATACATCTTAAAATTTATGATGTTACATCGTAATAATTCGTATTTTGACTAACATTTTATACCGTAAGATGGACGGCGGAGATCTTAGGGTCCACCTTTACAAGCATGAAATGTGAGTGAATTCCATACATGTTTGTAAATTAATTAAAATTCATTAAAATTGATTACAATGAATTAAAATTAACTAAAATTAATAATTTCGTTAAAAATAATAATTTTTTTTATGTAACACCATAAATTGTAAAATGTAAAATTATGAAAGTGAAGATATTAAAGACTGGTCCTGAATTACTGTGACGATTGTAATTTTTTCTACAATTTTATATCTATTTATCGAGTTGATGTAAAAAGTTAATGAATATTATTTGCAACTACTTTTGACAAAATTAATGAGTCTAAATGGTACAGAACTCAAAAATTAATCCTCAGATTATTTGATTCCAATTTTAATTCTTTTTTAAACTAGCATCTAATATGATAAACTGAAAAAACGAATAGAATTCAATTTATTTCTTTTAATGAGACCTAACAACCAGACGGCCAATGACAGGATCACTTAATAAAATCATTTCAATTTAAATAGTGATAGAGTAACAACAGTTTTTAGAATCTATATAAAGTAAATTAATTATCATAAATTTAAATAATAAAAAAAAATATTTTAATAAACTAGTGACAGCATTCATTGACGTAAAGATGAATACTGACGCAATTGCGAAGTTTCTCGGTTAAGTTAATGTAAAATTATTTTATTATTGGTTTCTATAAATTGTCAATTTTTTAAATTAAACCATAATTTTCTACTAGTTATGAAGTAAAAACAATAAACAACTATTTTCTGTTGCAGAAAATTTCTAAATTAATTAATTCAAAAATACAATGATAAACTGATACTTGAAAATGAAGTCAAGATACATGACAATTGTCTTCTTCACCTGTTGTAAGTATTTTTTTTCAATCAATCATATTTAATAAGATATTTAATAAATTAATGATGACAATTTTCAGTGTCAGGAATCTTATGTCAAGTGTACAAAGCTGGCTCAACTAATAACAAAAATAGCGATAATCACGTGGTAGAAGTAGTGGAAAAAGCACCAGACACCGAGCCAATTAAAAATGAGTTAATAACGCAAACTGTTTATGGTTTTCTCGATTTTACAACAACTATTGGCAACACTGTTATGGTTTTTAGCCCCAATAGCGCTCCCGCAGGTAATTATATTCTTTTTAATTTATTTATTTACGGTGTCCTTGAAGAAAAATCCACTGAACGTTCTACAATTTATAAAATCGTATAAAGAAATCAAAACGCAGCAGGTAATTAGACTTCGAAAGAGGACTTGATTTATGCCGTACTACCAGAAAAATAAATATTGTAATAAATAATAAATAATCTAATAAACATCTTACGACCGCTGCCCAAGGCAGTTCTTTCAGCTATGCCATAAATTGCCGGATCAGTATAAGGAAGCAATGCAAAAATGGCTACGAGTTTTTCCTAAAAATAAATTTTATATTTTTTTCGAAAGTTAAAATGTGATTTAAGTAGAGCGGGCCTATCCTTGAAAGGGCGTAACATACGTTACAAAAACGCTGTATCACTCAATGATGATAGTACTTAGGAATTTATTTTAAAATATATATAACAATAGATTTACATCATCGAGGGTCAAGAAGTATTAATAAATAATAAATAAAATGTCTGGTATATTTATGCGTAAGAGAAATAAAGGCGTGAAGTGATACGTGTATTAACTTTATTGCGAAATGTGTCAGGGTTTCTTGTTGAATCATTCATCAAAACGTTTATTCATACTATATGTTGAATATGTTTATTTTATATTTTTAATTAAATTGTTTCATTGACGAGTTTGTTTGAGTGTTTTTACGCACAAAGACTGTTTTGACGCGTTGCAACCCGCTATGGTAGTTACTTTAATGAAGGACTTTCGTAAACAGTTATAGTTTTAATAACTGTTATTTTGATGAGCAAGATTTCGCCCACTGATAGTTTGATTCATTCTTTTTGCGTGATGATTTAAGTTAGTAGGTGGGCGTTTAAATTTTTTTTGAGCGGTTTAATTAAAATTCGCTGCCATCTGGTCTGTAATGATCATCCGGCAAAAACACGTTCTTTTTTATTTATCCAATTTTTGTTATATATAAGTATCTGATTGTTAAGGGTAGAAAAAGAACAAGTTTAAACAGAAAAATAATTTAACCAAACATGACTTCTTAAACCAGAGCAAAAATTTCGACTTGATTAAAGTCAAAACTTCTTTGTCCAGAAATTGTTTTCTTGGTAAAAGTCATAATTTTCTTGGCCTCTAAACCAAATTCAACGACTCAAAAATAAATTTTGTTGAGGCAATTAGTATATTTTCAGCTCAATGAATATCTTTTACGGCTGATGATTGTTAGTTAAAGTCCAGAAAAAATTTCACAACTTGAAAAAAAATTTAAAACTAACTTCCAATTGTCCGCGATATAACTTTAGCTCCAATCTTTCTGATTACAAGTCTCCAACTTAGTCCACTAAGCTATCCGTACTAAACGGGTTCTCTTTGACTTTCATCGACCTGCAAGAGAGTCCAAGATAAACCTTTCTTGGCTCATGACTCTACTGAGCTTGATTTGAGTAAGCAACATTCTTCGCTCGAAAAAATTCTTTATTGTATCAACAAATGAAAATTTATAAAATAAATGATTTTACTGTCCGCCGAGTGGGTTATGAATTGACTGACCTGAAAGTTTTTTTCTTGATTTAAAGTTCAACATTCAAAGAACTAATTTACTTTGTTCAATAAATTTTCGGCTTTCGTTCCTATCTAGCATGGTCGCAATAACTGACTACAGGAAATTTTTATACTTTTTAGAAGGTGAAAAGAAGACGACGTCATCACCCATAACGACAAAACCACCTGTGATAAAAAAGAATATAGATATACAGCCGAGTAAAATCCATAAGAGTGCTAACGAAGAGACGAAGAAATCTAAAAATACTAAAATAATTGTCAATTCAGTTGTGCAGCAGAAAAATGAATCTAAAATAGTGGTACGTATAAAGAAGTCAATATTTTCAGATTAACCTTAGTGTTAAGTATCATTTAATACGATTGATACATAATCTTTTATTATCTTTACAAATCACATACTTTTTCACCGAAAAATAAGTAATACAAGATTTAAGATACCTAGTAACCTGAACTGAAAATTTATGTTACTTTTCACATAAATTTTACTTTTTTTTATATTACTTAACGATATGTATGGTTTCACAAAGATAAAAACTATCCACCTCTGCTTACTTTTGGGTTAATGCGCTGAACCACGCTATAATGTTCCGGTATTTTGTACTTCGTACAAAAGATAGTGTGGTAGTAATACGCTAATACTGCTGAAAGTTTGGATAGTCCAAAAGTGCCCAACTGAGAATATTCACTGAATTTCTAATAAAAATAGAATTGACTGATGATTGATAAATCATAAACTAAAGTAGGAAATTTTCGTTTACTCAACAAATTGAGTAAAAGCTGGAATAATCACACATGCGCGTTGAGAGTAAATCTCTTTCTTGTTTATTGTTTATTATAATTACACGACACTAAGTTAGATAGCAATTTAGGTCCTAAGAATCTTTTTGCCGAAACGAGTCTATTATAAAGAAAATTATGTAAATATTGGATTTCTTTTCAAATTGCACACATTTTCATATTGCTGGACAAGAAATAAATCTTCGGTTTATTTTGACATTTTTTTGTTTTTGTTATTCTAAAAGAGTTTTTGAAAATTTAAGGATTAGTCTTCATGAAATTTTCTATTCAATGGTATACAAATTTTTTTAGTCGTATGAACTAACTGAAGAGTATAACAATAAAAATAGTTATAGAGAAGAGGCGAAAAAAAATTTCAAATGACGCACTTTCTATTGTTCTCCATTATGAAATATGTGATCAATTTTGATCTTCAATAACTTAAGAAGAAATGAATTTATCAAAAAATGAAACATGAACATTTTGGTAAAACATAAAATTTTCTACAAAAGTGCACGCTGTTTGTTTCGATATTCTTATCTGTTACCGAGTTACAATCCTTCAAAATAAGAAATTCTTTTTCGTCTGTTATAATTCATGAAAAAAAATTTTATTTTCTTATCTTCTCAACTCTGCAACTTTTAATTACAAAATGTGAAATAATTATTATAATATTCCATATTATATGTAATTTACCGAAATGATTCAAATCGAATTGCTAATAACCATCCGGTAACCTCTAATTTATCATTCGTAATAAAAATAAAATTTTTTCCTAATATAGACTCTAAAAACAGTAATTGCACGTTAGATCACATTCATATTATATTTTCTCGTATAATTGATTTACTATTTTATTGCACAACAAACCGCTAATCTGCTCATAAATCCTTTTCCACCACAGTCATCATTGAGCTCAGAAGAAAGAAATAAAAACGACATTTCTCTTGTGCAATTCGAATATATTTAATACATTATTTAACTCTTTAAATTTAAATATATAAAACTTAATTTTCTGCAATTAATCTTCTGAAATATCTTTGTTTAATATAAAATTGCGCCTTAACCAAATTTTTTTTATCATCTTCAGTCGACTAAAAGCCCCATGTCATCTGTGGTGCAAGTACACCCGAAAGAGGAGACTGTTGTCAAGAACAATTTGGCTGAACCCGAGTACGATTTCTTATCTAAGCAACCAGCTGAGATAGTTGACGAAACATACAAGGTAGTTATTAGTTTTAACTTCTTAATTGTCCAAGATTTTATCGGTAGTAATTAAGCGATTGTGATCATGATTATGGTTATGATTATTATTCAATTCATCGTATGGTTTGCTGGTAATTCAATGTAATGGAACTAGGTGTTTACATTATAGAAGTATAAATATAATAAATGTAAGGTAAAATTGTGAGAAAAGAAATCGTTTGGGATTAGATGTGAAGGAGTTAGACGCTCGAGCCGGATCGGGAATTTACAACTACCTCATCATTTAATCTTCCTTTCGCTTTTCAATGCCATCTTACCCTGGAAAAATATATAATACGTCGAGATCTATCATAGATAACCTGTATTTTTGTCTTGTTTTTATTCCCACGGTTATTTTTTTATCATTTCCGTATTGTATACTACATGAAACAAAAAGTGACTGTCTTTGAAACTTTGAAGAGTGAATTGATCCTCGTAATTTATAATCCACTTTTGTTTTTAGTTTTCAATTTTAGAAGCGACTTGAATTGTCTTTAATTTACTAGAGTCGATGTCAATTGAACTAAAAAATTCTTTAATAATTCTCTAAAAATTGAATTTTGAAAAAGATTATACTTTGTTGGTTAAAAAATCGAAATAACAGTTGATCCTGCAAAGTACAGAAGAGTTAACTTCAATCGTAACCATTTTGGTCTTCAGAAATTTGTTCTTAGACTAAAAAAGCTATTATTTATGATTGAAAAAAATTTTTTTAATTAAAGCTATATTATTAAAATAATTATTTTCTAAACTTAAGAAATAAATATTTGAGAGCACTAAATTTATTGATTTCAGAATATTAACTTTTTCACAAACTTAAAACAATAGAAAAATATACCGTAGACCATACTCGAACCCTGATAGGAACGCTCTCGTAAAAAAAGAGTGTCGCCACTTCGCCAACACAGTATTCGCCTATACAACTTGAATCAGTTAATTATATGATTCAAAATTTCAAGATCATTTGAATATTATTTTTTTTTTATTATTTGATGCTTCCTCGTAAACATACAATTTTTCTAGGTAATAAATTTAACTCCATCATCCAAACCATCAGCAAAGCCTCGACCTACATCGAAGAAAGATCGTGAAAACCCAACAGGTCTTGTGACAAAACTAGGTGGCACTATTGTCAAAGATGGGCTCACTACAGTCCATGAAACTTCGGTAATTGGCACGTATATAAATGGTAAATACGCTCAAGTACTCCAAAGTACCTCTAGAATTCTCAAGCCCGGAACTCCAGCGCTTCCGGAGCAAAAAATCCGTCCTTCCCATCCTCAGAAAATTCTCAAAACAATCGGACCAGCTCACGGAAAATATAAGACGCAGTTGGAACCGACACCATCTTTGCCTGGAGACTCTTCCTTACCTTTAGAAGAACTATTCAGCGCCCCTTCAGGTTAGAATTATTTAAACATATTGCATTTTTTATTTTTTGTTATCCCGTATGATAATTCCGTACTAAGCACAGAAGTGGTAAGTTACATTTAAAAATTTTAGTTTCAAGGATTAAATTATAACATTTCAACAATTTTTCCTTACAATTCAACAGACTAAGTAAATATTTTATGAATAATAGCCGTACCTTCCTTCTAAATTATGTATAGGGTAGAAGTACCGTCTTTGGCCAGTTAACATTTGAATTAATTTATAAAAAATTAAAATATTATAACCATACTTTTGTTGAGTTTTAAAAAATTTTTATTAAAACAAATTGTTTTTCTAATGGTTTATTAATATAAATTCATTTCTATCGTTTATTTGAACAATAAATGGTCATAAACGGTACAGTGACCACAGACGGTAATTCTACCCTATTAAAATATTAAGCTGTTTCAGGAAAAAAGAAACTCTTCTTGTTTTATTTAAAGTAAATGCACGATGCAAAATTTTTTACTGTGTATACTAACAAAAATCAAAGTATGCACAAGATAAATTGATAATATCTCATTAAAGTCGAGTTTCAATGATTTTCTTCAGTCATGTCTATAATAATGCCAACCGGTCGTATTGACAATTATACAACCAGTCTTACAACAAATAATATATTGTTGATTTCATTAAATTATTTAGCATAATTTAAGTTAAGTTATTAAACGGTTGATTGACTATAGCTATAGTTATAGCTGTATAGATATATAATATATATCTATTTGCATCACTCAAGTGGTACGGAAGATTTCATACTAACTTTACCATCTCTCTATACTTCTACGTGTAAAAGATGCAATTTTGAAAATCAATTACTTAAAAACGGTGCGGTGAATTGATCTAAAATGTTGGTGGTGATGAATTATTAATATATATGGGGTGTTCCATGCCAAATTGACCACTTTTGAATTCGACCCCTTTAGATTTAGCTGAAACTTTATCATTCTTTCCTACCCTTTGAAAAACATTTTTGAGAATTTTTTCAAATTTTTTTGTCCAACCCCAAAAAAGTTAAGAATTTTTCAAAAAAATGGCTTCTTTATTTTCAAATAAAAATTTCAATCAATTTGACAACTATTCCCACTCATATCGGGCAGGGCTGATTTTTTTTTTTATATTTTTTTTATTTAATTGAAAAAAAATTGTCAAATTTTGTATAATAAAAAAAAATTTTTTTTTTTCAATTTAATAAAAAAAGTATAAAAAAAATCGGCCCTGCCCGGGATAAGCGGGAGTAGTTCTCAAATGGATTGAAGTTTTTTTTGAGAAAAAAAAATGAAAAAAAAAGTGACCAACTTTGAAAAAATAACGATTTTGCTCAAAAAACCCGATTATTTTATAGAATTTATCATATTTAATTATTTTTTGGTGTATTTTTTCGAAAAGTTCATTCAAAAACAAAAATTAAAAGAAAGAAAGGTACCCAAAGGTCAATATCAAAAAAAGTTATGGCTATTTGAAAATAAAGAAGCCATTTTTTTGAAAAATTCTTAACTTTTTTTGGGTTGGACAAAAAAATTTGAAAAAATTCTCAAAAATGTTTTTCAGAGGGTAGGAAAGAATGATAGTTTCAGCTAAATCTAAAGAGGTCGAATTCAAAAGTGGAATAGAACTTACATTTATGAGCTTGAAATTGAGCTTGAGTTTAAAATTTAAAAAAAAGTTAATTTCAGACCTTTTTGAGCTCTCATATAACTGGAAGTTCCAGCGATAGCCTGAATAGTTAATCTTTTAATTCAGATTTTTTTTTAATTAGCTCGAATTAAAATACAATTACAATTGTTTACGCTTTTGTTTCTTTGTGATATTAAATTTTGTAATTATCATATGGCATGTAGTCCAATGCGGTTTTTAACAATGAAATAAGGTAATTTTGTTGATGAATAGAAGTCACACAGTATAAAATGTTGTGTAAAATCAACACGAATTTGGTGTTAGAAAAAGTTTACACAGATTTATGCGTTAAATTGTTATACAAAAAAAATATATCGAACTGTTAACACAAATTTTAAGTGAAAATATTGTCACAAAAAATGAATAACGAATCTAACAATTTTTTAAGTTTCAATGTTGACATAAAAAAAAATGTATGAACACTGACTAGATTCCTTTTTATATAAAATCCTTTACTATCCCGAGAAAAAATGTTTCTATATAATCATATATATTTGTATATGATCATTTATGATTATATATGGAATCACATATATAATTATATAAAATTATATATAATCATATATAATTATATATAATCATATATGATTATACATGGAATTGTGTATGAGGTTATATATGATCATATATAATTATATATGACTATATATGGAGCGATATACAACCATGCAGAATTATATATAGTTCCATATACTAATATATATAAGTATATAAAATTACATATAATCATACATGATTATATATGGAATTGTATATTAGGTTATATATAATCATATATAATTATATAACTATATATAGAGCAATGTACAGCCAAGCAAGATTATATATAATTATATATAATCATACATGATTATATATGGAATTGTATATGAGGTCATATATAATCATATATAATTATATATGACTATATATAGAGCAACATACAGCCAAGCAAGATTATATATAATCATATATAGTTATATATAATCATACATGATTATAAATGGAATTGTGTATGGGGTTATATATAATCATATATAATTAGATATGACTATATATGAAGCAATATACAGCCATGCAGAATTATATATTGTTCCATATATAATTATATATAAATATATATAATTATATATAATCATACATGATGATATATGGAATTGTGTATGAGGTTATATATAATCATATATAATTAGATATGACTATATATGAAGCAATATACAGCCATGCAGAATTATATATTGTTCCATATATAATTATATATAAATATATATAATTATATATAATCATACATGATGATATATGGAATTGTGTATGAGGTTATATATAATCATATATAATTAGATATGACTATATATGAAGCAATATACAGCCATGCAGAATTATATATTGTTCCATATATAATTATATATAAATATATATAATTATATATAATCATACATGATGATATATGGAATTGTGTATGAGGTTATATATAATCATACAGCAGCATAGCAGACAGAAACTTCAAGACGCACGGACAGAGATCACCAAAGTTAAGCAGCATTGAGTAGGGTTAATAGTTGGATGGGTGACCGCTGGTGTTATAGCCATAAAATTAGATCTAGATATTTTTTTGCATTTTGATCAGTTACACAGAATTGCGTAGGACCATATTAAATACTCTATCCATAAAATTAACCCAATAATTAATTAGATGTAATAAATCTATAATTAAATATTGTTATATATAATTATATATGATTATATTTGGCCATTTTTCATATATAATCATATATAACCAATTTATCTATAAATATATATAATTATATATAAATATTTTTTCTCGGGATTAGAATAATTTGTTTTTTTAATTGGGCTGTTGATAACTAAACTCATTTTTAACAACTTTCTACCAAAATTTGAAAATGAATTCCCATTTATCTACAAAAAATAAATAAAATAAAAATAATTTTAAGACATTTTTTTTAAGTTATTGATTTGTTGAAAAAACAAAAAAAATTTTTTTTTTAATAAATTTTTATTTAGAGTAGGTTTTAACTGCTGTGGTCATATCACCGACTTTAACTGTTGAGGGTGGTACGTTAGGATGTTTTTGGGTTGTGAGAATTTCAATCTACGTGGCAAGGGTCATATCTCAACCAAGCTGGTTTCTAAGACCAGCTTCGAATTCGAACCCATGGCCGGTGAGTTAGTCGAGTGCTCTATAGGCCGTGCGCCTTTGACCACTCGGCTAACGTCACCAGTGAAAATTGATTTCATTTCTGTCATTTTTAGTTATTTTACCAAATTTAATACAAAAAATAAATATTTTCGTCCGAAACTAATTTTTAATATAAAAAAGACCATTCGGCAGCCAAAATAGAAGTAGATTTCATCATGAATAGAGAAAAAATATAACGATAATTGTATATAAAACTAGGGTTCTTAACTTCTATGCAATCGACAAAAATATATATCGAAGGAAGAATTTTAAAACCAGTGCAATAGCAAATTTCATAATTCGCATAGCGGAATAGGACATAATTTTAAGTCTACACATATGATATGGTATTCAAATTGAAGCTTATTTAAATAGCTTTCAGATGCACGTTACAGAATTTCAATAAGTTATCCCATTCAAAAGTTATTCGAGTAAGAAAGTGAAGAAATTTAAATTTTTATGATTTTCAAAATTTTGAAATCCTGGTATTTCTAAATTACTTCACCGATTAAGCTCATTTTCGAACTTGACTTTGGTATTTATCTGTAGAATAAGTATGTTGAGTTTGGTAGATCCGTTGTAAACGCGACGCTATCGTCGTGACAAGCCGCGTTATATCCGATATATATATATATATAATACGTATATTATATATTACATACATTTTATATATATTACATACATATATAAACTTTTGAACCATGTGCATTTTCCGACTCAGCTCGACGAGTATAGTTGAAATATAGCAAAATCTTTTGAAAGTTCTGTCATGAGGACCAATGCAATAGTTAGATTTCTATGAAATCTACTAAAAAGTGAAGGTTTCCCTGATTAAAAAAAAGTATTGAAAAGTATTGAAAAAGTATTGAATTACACACACTGTATATCTGTATATACATACAATATAGATATACACTTGCATAGGTTCAATACTTTTTTTTTCAATCAGGGTTATCTGTTGCAGTCAATAATTTTAAGCACAAACAAACTATAACCCTGCGATTAATAACAATTATCATTTTTTCCTCATCGATCAATTAAATTATGAGTCCACAATTACATATTATTTAAATAGTTTATTGACAAAATTTGATGAAAAATAATTAATCATAAGTAAACGTTTGCCGCATAACAATCTATTTTCTTGGTCAATAAATATAATAAATCGAATTTTTGATTTTACATTGGTAATTTAAGTAACATCGATGAAAACTGAAACTTTTAAATGAATAAAATTTATTTCATGTTTAGCATGCTCCCACAGAAGAATGATATATTTTAAGATATACTGGAAATATCCTGGGATGTCTTAAAATTTGACTACAACAATATATACTTAAATATATACGCATATCATGGGGATATTAAAACTGAAGTAAACATCATCGTCATTTGGATCGGAATATAAAACAACTAAAACAACTTTGTAATCAGAAACAAATTTCACGTAAATATGCCCTCTGTCAGAATTTTTAGATATACCCGTGAAAAAATTTTCTGATCAGACAATATCAGGACTGATATAAACCGTCCATATCAGACCTGATATGGAAATTGGCCATATCAGACTAAATATGCCTTGATATAAGTAAATCAGACTATATACATGCCCGGGTAAAAAAAAATTATATATAATTATATTATGTAATTATGTATGAAAAATAGCCATATATAATTATATAGAATTAGGTATCATTATAAATAATTAGTTCCATAAAAAAAAATCTGAAAAATGGTTGACCCTAAAGGCCATCCCTGCAGCTTCCCGCCAATTCCATACCTAAACGCTTGAAATTGCACTTATGACGTTTCTGAGTTCTTCGAGTTCAAAATACAATTTGTGTGTTTTTTCGAGCTCTCCAAGCTCAAAGAAATAGCTTTTGTATGCTTTTGAGCTCTTCGAGCTCAAAAGGCTGATAAAAGTTTAATAAATTAGTATTTTTTGAATTTTCAAACTGCAATAATTTCTAAATGAATGAATTGATTTTCACGTAGTTGGCAGTATTCCACGCACTTTTTCAGAATCTATGATATACTTATGAAAACAAACTGATCGAACCGAAAATCTTAGAGAAATTCACTTTTTCCGAATTTTTTCGACAACGATAACTCACGAACCAATCAACCAATTTTCACGTTTTTGGTAACGATCGACGTGATTTTTTTGGATCTTATAATTATTCTATTTCGTCAAAAATGATCCAAAAAGAAATCTCGACGTTATGTGAAAAAAAAACACTTTTTTTCGAAATTTTACGTTTTCGATAACTCTCGAACGAATCAACCGATTTTGATGGGACTGGTGGCAATTGACGTGATTTAACCGGTCCAATAGCGATCAACGTATCTTTTCAAGTGTAAGAGCTGATTAGTTTTTGGAAGTGATCGGTAAAGCCATTTAAGAGATTTTTTGAAAAAATATTTTTTTTGAAATTTTTCGTTTTCGATATCTCACGAACAAATCAACCGATTTTGACCGGTCCAACCGTGATCGACGTGGTTTTTTAAGGTTAAGAGCTGATTAGTATTTGGAATCGATCGGTAAAGCCGTTTAAAAGTTATTCCAAAAAAACTATTTTTCGAAAATTTTGTTTTTGAGATTTCTAAAAATCTAGGTAACCGAATCGATTCAAATTTTCACGAAATTTAATGGCTATGATACTCTTTGGATCGCCACCGATTTTGATCCGATCGGCCAAGCCGTTTAAAAGTTATAAGAGGTTTACATATATACACACACACACACACACACTTTTCGGGGCAGAAGAGATACTGCTACCGGGCGCGTCTCCCCGAGCGGATGGGAGAACGCTCGCTGTCCTTGGATGACACTTGGATAATTTCTTAGTTGATGAGGTACAGCGGGTAGGAGTCAAGCAAAATAACCAAACAAAATACGCTCCCGTGGACAAAACTCCCCTTTAATGGGTTGGTCTCACTAACTGACCTAACAAAACGAGGGTAGCGTTGTTCGCGTCCGTAGGTACTGCTTTAACACCCTACACGTGCTCTCCGGGTAGTGCTAAATGAACAACGCCAAACAACGATATGGAAATGTCAGAAGATATTCAAACATCGTTTACAGTACAGAGGATGGATACCTCAGTGCCGGCGAGGGAAGGCGTGAAAACGGGCCTGAACTCGTCGTTATCAAGCGACCGTTACGACAGCAGGGTGGACCCCATGGCTCTGCTGTCTGGAAATGCTACAGGGAGTACGCCAGAGAGAACAATTAACAAGAGTATTGAGGGGCCTCATGCCCAAGAAGCAGCGATAACAGCAAGCGCTGAAATGAAGAGAACAAAAGCACTGGAATGCCTTGAAAAGCTGACTATTGACTTGCAGGATTTCGTCCTATCCAAGGTCAATATTCACAAGGAGATCAAGACGAAGACGACGAGCGTAGTCAACGCCCTGCGAAGATTTAGAACACTGGATGAGAATTGGCAGTCAACACGACGACTAACGCCTCGCATTACGCCAGAGAAAAGCAGTCAAGCTGTTATTGAGACTGAGGAATCAATGGACACCGGTGCCGATGGGGACAGCAAATCTATTGCTGAAGACAAAAGTGAAGGTGTTCTCAAGTCTAATAAGAGGAAGGACCGAAACTCGCCAGATCCAACAGAAAAGCGAGTGGCAAAGAAGAAGGATCAGAAGCCAAGTCCGAAAGACGCGTCGAAGCAGAACGCCGAGAATAAAGACGCAGCTGCCTGGCAAAACGTCCAATCAAGGAAGGAGAAGAGGAGACTAGCCAAAGAGCAGCTCGCAAAGCAGACTTCAAAGGAGCCCAGGCCGGAGCCTAAGCGGAAAAAACCCCGCAAATGGATCAGACCCGACGCACTGATCATTCGCCCGGCCGAGAAGGAAAAATACGCCGAGATCCTGCGTCGAATCAAGCAGTCCGTCCCTGATGAACAGGTCCGTACGACCGTGGAGAAAATCCACAAGACCAATACCGGGGACATGCTGATCACACTCTCGAGAAAGAGTGCTGATAGAGGCGAAGCCCTACAAAAGACCATCGCGGACATCCTTAAAGAAGAAGCCAAAGTGATATGCAATGGGCCACAGGAGACTATAGAGATCCGAGACGTTAATGACGACACGACGAAGGCAGACATTCAAACTGCACTGAAAAAAGAAGCCGGAGAAACCTGTGAAATACCTCTGGAGTCGATCAAGATCCGTAAAGCCTACAGAGGTACTCAGACTGCTACAGTGACGCTACCAGCGACAACTGCACAGAAGTTACTAGAAGGTAACAGCGAAGTGAGAATTGGTTGGGCCAGCTGTCGAATAAGAGCAACGAAGAGACCTGTCCAATGTTTCAAATGCTGGCACTTTGGGCACTTTGGATCCCAGTGCAAAAGCAAAGTCGATCGGTCTAGGCTTTGCATCAGGTGCGGACAAGAAGGGCACAAGATTGCTGATTGTGAAAATCCAGCCAAATGTGCATTATGTGCTGAGATTGAAAGTGCAGAGAATGTTGCCCACCATGCCGGTACCCATAAGTGCCCGGTATTTCAGAATGCACTCCAGAAGTTGACAAACAAACAAGCATGAGGATACTGCAGCTCAACCTCAACCATTGTGAGGCAGCGCATGACCTGCTCATGTAATCCGTGCGAGAACTAGAGCTTGACTTGGTACTGAAAGCAGAGCCATATAAACACCTGAGTACCCAACCCTGGGAATCTGACAGCACATCCAAAGCTGTCATCTGGTCATGTGGCAAGCTCCCTTTCCAAAATGCGGTCGACAACAGCAATGCCGGCTTTGTAGCAGTATCAGTAGAGGGCATTCGCTTCTATAGCTGTTACGCACCACCTAGCCTCTCTACTATCGAATTCACCGCATTTCTGGATCGACTTACCGAGGACGCGAAGCATTACCACCCAGTGGCAATAGCTGGGGACTTCAACGCCTGGGCAGTAGACTGGGGAAGCAAGCATACAAACGCGCGAGGAAAGGAATTACTAGGAGCCTTTTCTACATTAGATGTAATACTGCTCAACAGTGGTGACACACCAACCTACACCAAGGGAGACGCAAGTTCTATTGTAGATCTCACTTTCGTCAGTGGCAGCCTCGCCAGAGGAAATATCAACTGGAAGGTGATGGATACCTACACAGCCAGCGACCACAACGCGATTCTCTGGGAAATATTAAACGCCCAGAGCCCGAGAAGACCTAAAAAGCAACTTAACACCATTGGCTGGAAGGTAAAAACTCTTGACCCAAGTGCATTGTTAGTAGCTCTCAATAGTGACCAGATTATCGCGGGCTGCGCAGAAGAGAAGACTAAGGACCTGATGAAAAGAGTGACCCAGGCGTGCGACGCCAGTATGTCTCGTAGACGTGGCATGAACACAAGACTTTCCGTTCACTGGTCGAACGACCACATCAGCGCCCTTCGTAAAGAGTGTCATCAAAAGAGAAGAATATCTCAGCGTGGCTACCGACGAATTAACTCTGTGGAACTGGTTGCAGAGTACAAGAAAGCCCGTCGATCCCTGAACAACGCCGGGATTGGACGGGGTCCCCAATATTGCCTTAAAAACAACTATAAAAGCAGTGCCATCATTGTTCTTGGACGTCTACGACACATGCCTCAAGAAAGGGATTTCCCCTCAGAAGTGGAAGCAGCAACGACTAGTACTACTTCCAAAAGAAAAAAAGCCACCAGAAGAACCGTCATCTTATCGACCACTTTGTATGTTAGACACGGCAGGTAAGATACTTGAGCGTATAATCCACCAAAGAATAGAAGCAGTTGTCGATCCACTCCTGGCAGATAACCAGTATGGTTTTCGGAAAGGACGATCAACCCTGGACGCAATCAACCTGGTTGTTGCAACGGCCAAGGAGGCAATCGAAGGGATCAGATGGAAGGGTGGAGCGAAAAAGTACTGCCTGGTGGCCACTCTGGACATCAAAAATGCCTTCAACTCCACCAACTGGGACTGCATTATGCAAGCTCTGGAAGAGAAAAACGTACCAGGATACCTACGTAGGATAGTGGCTAGATACTTCACGGACAGAATCCTGAGATACGACACGAAAAATGGTCCAAAAGAGTACGATATTACCGGAGGCGTACCCCAGGGTTCTGTTTTGGGTCCACTTCTGTGGAATGTCATGTATGATGGCCTGCTGAGACTGACTATACCAAGAAGTGTCAAGCTTGTTGCATACGCAGACGATGTAGCTGTCGTAATCGTTGCGAAACACCTAGATGAGATAAACCACATGTTCAGTATCACCTTTGAGAAAGTTAACCGGTGGATGGATTCAATGAATCTACAACTGGCTAAACAGAAGACTGAGGCTGTGCTTATTACCAGCAGAAAAGTGATAGAGACCATAAAACTGAAAGTCGGAGAACAAGAAATCACATCACAACCATATATCCAATATCTGGGAGTGATGCTTGATGCCCGACTCAACTTTAAGTAGCAAGTCGAACACGTGAGTGCAAAACATCTGCAGTGGTAGCTAGCTTAGCACGGCTGATGCCAAACGTCGGAGGCCCAAAGCAGAGCAGAAGACTACTACTATCATCTGTAGTCACATCAGTGCTTACTTACGGAATATCTATCTGGGCGGACGCACTAGAAAAGCAAGAATCATGGAGAAAGGCTGGACCAGTATATCGTCTGAGTGCCCTAAGAGTAGCTTGCGCCTTTCGCACAATATCTGAGGAAGCAGTGTACGTCATTTCTGGAACTCTACCTCTCAGAGTCCTAGCTGAAGAAAGACGGAACTTTTACCAACGAAAGAGGTCAACAACACTGAGCGCAGAAGAACTCAGAACGGAACAAAGACAGCACAGCATCGCACGATGGCAATCTCAGTGGGATGCCGCAGAAAAGGGTAGATGGACGCATCGTCTCATACCAAAGATCGACATTTGGCTGAACCGGAATCACGGTGAGGTCAACTACTACCTAACACAGATGTTGTCAGAACATGGCTGCTTTCCGGCTTATCTTCAAGGCTTAAGGCATGATGACTCTCCGGAGTGCCCGTCCTGCCCTGGAGCCACTGAAGATGCAGAGCACGTTTTTTTCGAGTGCTCGCGTTCCAATCAACAACGTGAGGAGCTGGAGACGATCCTGAAGAAGACAATTCAACCAGAGTCAATCGTAGAAGCAATGCTGTCTTCAGAAGCTGCCTGAAATGCAACGAACACTTTTGCCACAGAAGTGCTTACAGAGCTGCGTTCCATTGAAAGAAAAAGAGCGAATGACAGAAACTAGAAGGAAGAAATAACATCTTAGCCACCAGAAGGAAGAGCGGCAGCTAATTCCTCCCCCCGCGAAGAAATGCCTTACGGCGGCACCATGGGGGATCAGAGGATAGAAGAGAAAGGGGTTTAGGGTTTAGTGGGTAGGGGCGTCAGCGTCAAGTTTTTAGTATGACGCTGCGTCGAGTCGACACATATCCGGGCCAACATCTATGCCTAGAATCCGTAAAAAGGATTCCCCCCCCCTAAAGGGAAAAAAAACACACACACACAGACACACACACAGACACACACACACACACACACACACACACACACACACACACACACACACACACACACACTCACGGTATTTGCGTAGAATGGTAGCAAGCTACTTCACAAACAGAGTCCTCAAATACGACACAAAAAGTGGTCCTAAGGAGTATGATATTACTGGTGGTGTACCACAGGGCTCAGTTCTAGGTCCTCTGCTATGGAACATCATGTATGATGGTCTCCTGAAAATAGCATTGCCAGCAAGTGAAACTGGTAGCATATGCAGATGATGTTGCTGTGGTGATTGTCGCGAAGCACCTTGAAGAGATAAATCTGGCCTTCGACATTACATTTAGACGGATTAACTTATGGATGGATACGGTGAACTTGCAACTAGCTAAGCATAAAACCGAAGCAGTGCTCATTACCAGCAGGAAAGCGATAGGAACCATCAAGTTACAAGTTGGAGAACATGAGATCACATCACAACCGTACATTCGGTACCTGGGAGTGATGCTTGATGTCCGACTCAATTTCAAGCATCAAGTCGAACATGTGACTACCAAAGCATCAGTAGTTAGAGCGAGCCTAGCACGACTGATGCCCAACGTTGGTGGACCAAAGCAGAGCAAAAGACTACTGCTGTCATCAGTAGTAACATCTGTTCTCACATATGGTATATCCATTTGGGCTGACGCATTAGAAACGCACGAATCTTGGAGAAAAGCATGTCCAATTTACAGACAGAGCGCTCTGAGAGTTGCCAGTGCCTTCCGCACAATATCAGAAGAAGCAGTGTGCGTCATTGCTGGAACCCTGCCGCTTAGAGTACTAGCAGAGGAAAGACGGGCCCTTTACCAACGAAAAAGGTCAACTACACTGAGCCCTGAAGAACTTAGAACAGAAGAACGGCAGCACAGCATCTCGCGATGGCAACTTGAGTGGGACGCCGCAGCAAAAGGAAGATGGACATACCGCCTTATACCAAAGATCGATGTTTGGCTGAACCGAAATCATAGCGAAGTCAACTATTATCTAACGCAGATGTTGTCTGGACATGGGTGCTTTCGAGAATACCTACATCGCTTTAAGCATGACGATTCTCCGGAGTGCCTGTCTTGTCCAGGAGTTATTGAGGACGCAGAGCACGTTTTCTTTGCGTGTCCATTTTCTTTGATCCTCAGCGAAATGAGTTAGAAAGGATCCTGAACCGGAGAATCCAACCAGAGACAATAGTAGAGACAATGTTGTCGAGTCAAACTGCTTGGAACGCTACAAGCACTTTTGCCACAGAAGTCCTTACAGAGCTGCGTTCCATTGAAAGAAAAAGAGCGAATGACAGAAACTAGAAGGAAGAAATAACATCTTAGCCACCAGAAGGAATAGCGGCAGCTAATTCCTCCCCCCGCGAAGAAATGCCTTACGGCGGTACCATGGGGGATCAGAGGATAAAAGAGAAAGGGGTTTAGGGTTTAGTGGGTAGGGGCGTCAGCGTCGAGTTTTAGTGTGACGCTGCGTCGAGTCGCCACATATCCAGGCCAACAACTATGCCTAGAATCCGTAAAAAGGATTCCCCCCCCCTAAAGGAAAAAAAAAAAAAAAAAACATATACACATACACACACACACACACACACACACACACACACACACACACACACACACACACACACACA
>CAJNRD030001116.1:4614336-4628002 GCA_905319865.3 Cotesia congregata
AAAGGGAAAAAAAAAAAAACAAAAACAACACACACACACACACACACACACACATACATACATAGACACGTTGACGTCACCGCGGAAATAGTCAGGAAAGCTTCCTAGGACCTCAAAACGTCGAGATCTGATGAAAACTCGATTTTCGATAAACGGGGTAAAAACAGTAACTTCCTGATTTTTAAAAATTTTCAATTTTCTTAGCGGGATGTTAAAAATACTTGATTAAGAAAATTTTCTTGATAAAAGAATTCATGTTCTTCTAAATTTTCAAAAATATATATTTTTAGCTCAAGAACTTGTTAAATTAATTGAAATAATTTTCACTTAATTTAAATAAAGCTATTCTCTTGTTTATCTATTATTCAAAGATAAATATTGATGCTCTTTTCTTCAGAAATTAATAGTTAATAATAATAGGACGTAGAAGCAGGAAAAATATTTTGCTGTAAATATTTTCTGCTTTTACTTCACTAAAAGTATTCGTTTTTAAGTAGTTTTAAGTTGTTGTAAATTTTAGGATTAGACGAGTAACTAGTATTTATAACATGCTGTCACCAGATGTCAAAATATAGTTACTCTGTAAAATGATTAAGAATATTGTAGCTTGAGTGCGAGTGAGAGAACGAGCAAGAGTGTATGAAGTATGCAAGTATGCTGTTGAGAGATGGGGGTGAGAAGGGATCGAGAGGCCCAGGTAATTTTAAGAGATAATTTTTAAGTCAGTCTAATATCACCTAGACTAGGAAACAGTTGTGTGTAGTACTTCCCTTATCAATAAACATATTATTATACTTTTACAAAATATCGCCTAGTGGTGTAATTTCTTTTAATTAATATTGTAACAGGGAAAATCGAACTTCCCGGGGTCATTATCGACCCCATAATTGACGCACGGTAGGTAAGGGTTTTCCCCTACCTTTCGATTTATGACAAGAGATTTGACTTGTCACCGGGCGTGCAAATCACAGGTCTCCACTACTGTCCCCGGAAATTGAAGCGAGGCATAACAATAGGAAAGTTCGAGAGCCTGAGTTGGCGGTTATAAAAGAGCCGGGAAGAGAGACATCGAGGCTTTTTTCCCTTCTGGAAGCGAGTGGCCTTTTGCCTTTTGTGAATCAGTGACCTTGTTGAGATCAGTTAAGTCAAGAGAGTGCAAATTTGGACGTCGAGGATAGAGAGCAACGACGGAGGAATTTTTCTGTGTATTTGAAATTGGACAAGCCCTGACCGCAGGCCGGCACCCTAGTTCGAGACGACAAGACGCCAAGCAGCTGAGCCCGCCAAGTTGGACCGGAGTATCATTCGTCGGATAAAACAAAAGTTGAGTCACCAGGCATTTTCGATTATTTTAGGCCAGAGTTGATTATTAATTTAATTAAGCGGCTGAAATAATTAAAATTAGTTAATTAATTCCTCGAGCAGCTATTTTATACTAACGAGTTTCGTAATTTAGAATTTTATTTGCCAAGGTCATTTAGCTAGTTTTGTCACTTGATATTTATTTTAAAAAGAATGAATTTAATAGATTATTTATAAATTTACTGTAAATAAATTAATTAGTAATTTATTATAGGGCTGTTGGCTATAATAAATAATTCTTGGTTAATAATTTTCGAGATAAAAAGAAAAGTAAATTTGAATAAGAAATGAAAATGCGTAATTAAGTCAGTAAAGGTCATTCTAGAATGTTCTATGGTTGTAAATTTTGTATTGAGACGCTTAGAATTATAACAGTTGATATTTATAAATTTTCTTGTTTGAAAAATTAAATTTAGAAATTGATTGAATTTAAGAATAATTGATTAGAGAAATTAGATAAGAAGATTCGGTGAATTTAGTTAATCTGAAAATTGAATTTAATTAAAAATAATTGATTAAGAGTTTATTTAAGAAGAATTGAGAAATGAAGTTAGTTAGTAAGAAATTTATGAGTGATTAAATTTGTTAGAATCGAAAGACATGTGAAGAGTTTTGCTGAAGGTTTTGTGAATTATGATAAGATTAAAAGTTGTAATTTTAGTTGACTACTAATTAAGATATATGAAAAATCAGAGAATACCAGGGAAATAAGTTAGCGTCCAGTGGACGAGTTTTATAGAATTTAAGTAAATTATGATGTTAGTTGGTAGTCCGCCAGGTGACGAGAAGGTTTCTTTTATTTTATGTTATTCCGTCAGATTGAGGAGGGTTTTAGGTAATTAAAGAATTTAGAGGATAGATGCGTAATGGTCTATGAGTAAAAAAAATTCGATGATATTTAGTTGTAAGTTGTGGCGAGTGCCTGCGTACGTGAGAGGTTCTCACAATTAAGTAATTGTTAGGTTAATTTTAAGGGTAATATTGTAAAGTTTGTCTTTGCTCTCATTTAATTTCTTTCATTATCTTTCATTCAATTAACATCTTTACAACTCGAACAGATACTACAAGCTTCCAGCTTTATTAGTATTCAAGTTTGATGGATTTCCATCGAACTTAGTAGAAGAGAGGAAACTCTCGATATATAGGGAAGATGGAGTGTCCATCTATTGACTTGAATTAAAGATCCACTAGTCACTTATGACCTGTAAGGCAGAAAACATTCTAATTGTAAAGAAATTTTGTTAATTTTAATTGTTTACATTGAATAAATAATTTAATTGTTATTGTTAATAATTGTTTCTCAGCATTAATTTACAGCAATCTCTCTCAAGCTTCTCACGACCCGATCTGTCCTCCTGCTACCATGGTTTCTGGGACACCAAGTATAAAATCCCAGTGGTGCCCTTTTCAAAGAGGAAAGGGGTGACCAATTGGACCGGACTAACCACCCGCGTTTACAATATAATTCTAAAAATCTATATTTTTCATTTTGGGGGCTCGGTTCAGGATTACAGCGAACACGCGTTTAAAAGTTTAATAAACTAAGACGAAAGACGGATTGTGAGGGAAGTAAGTTTAAAGACGTGAAGTGTTTTGTTCGATTTGATAAGTGTATGTTGTGAAAATAATGGCTGATGAAGTTATTGACAATGTTGCACGAAGTGTTGACGCGATGGAGTTGAACGAGGGTCAACTCGCGCGGATGAGGGTCCCTGAGCTCAAAAATTTTCAATTGTTAACACCCACTCCTCAATCCATATTTGGAGTTAGTTGTTATAAAATCCACTCTTATATCATTTAGATCATTTCTACCACACATATAGCAGATTCTTACCAAATTTGGAACCTATAAGAGCTATAGCTTGGAAATTAAAAATTTTCATTGTTAACACCCACCCCCGCAATTCATATTTGGCGTAGGTTGTCATTAAATCCGCTCTTAAATCATTCCTACCTCACATGTAGCAGATTCTTACCAAGTTTGAAGTTTATGGGAGCTATAGCTTGAAAATTAAAAATTTTCATTGTTAACACCCACCCTCACAATCCCCTGTCGGGTGAGCTATCGTAAAATTGGTTCATAAATGATTTATACATCACTTACAGAAAATTCCTACTAAAGTTGGAGTCTGTAGGAGTTATAGTTTGAAACTTAAAAATTTTCATTGTTAATACCCACCCTCGCAATACCCTATGGGATGAAATACCGTAAAGTTCGTTCATAAATGATTTTTACATCACTTATAGAAAATTCCTACCAAATTTAGAGTCTGCAGGAGTTATAGTTGGAAAATTAAAAATTTTCACTGTTGATACCCACCCCCACAACCCCCTGTGGGGTGATCTATCGTAAAATTCATTCATATACTATTTCTACATCTCTGACAGAAGATTCCTACCAAATTTGGAGTCGATAGTAGCTATAGTTTAAAAACGGGAATTTTTCATTGTTAACGCCCCGCAAACCCCTTTGGGGGAAGAATTTCTTAAAAACCGTTCTTAGCTGGCCTCTACATGGCAAACGTAATATTCCTACCAAATTTCAAGTTTCTAGGTCTGATGGTTTCCGAGATATTGTGATGAGTGACTGCATAGATAGGAATCTCTTATAATAATATAAATAGGACTCTAGCATTAGTTGATACAGGTAGTGATATAACTTTAAATTGTAAGAGTGAGTACGAGGGGTTGGGGGCACCGAACCTCAGAGAAATGCAGGTATGTTTTGAAGGTTTGGCGTCTGGTATGAATGCAACTGTGGGTGAGTTTACCGCTAGCATGACTGTAGAAAATGACGTATACATTGTTACTTATCATGTCGTACCTGATGCTATATTAAAACATCCTATTCTCCTGGATACTGATTTTCTAGATCAAGTTGAACTCCGCGTGCGGCATGGAGACGTTACATTTTTAAAGATTGATAAAGACGATCATGTTAACGTAGATGAATCGGAAGAATCTTACATCCACCGAATTAATGTTATTGATAATTCCAACGAAAGAGATTTGTCTCACATCACAGAGGACCATTATCGGGAAGAGATTCTTAAGATTATAACAAATTATAAACCGGATAAAACAGAAGATGTCGAAATTAAAGCAAGGATTATTTTAAGATCTGATGAACCAATTGTTTCGCGACCACGACGGTTGTCTCTGTCGGAACGTCGGGAAGTTAACAATATTGTAAACATTTGGATGGAGGAAGGCATCATCCGTCCTTTAAATTCAGAGTACGCGAGTTCAATTGTTCTTGCACGGAAAAAAGACGGGTCAGCTCGGCTTTGCGTGGATTTTCGGAAATTAAATAGAATTATTTTGAGACCGCTTTCACCTTTGCCTTTGATTGAAGATTAGCTGGACACGTTAGCAGAAGAAATATATTTTACAGCCGTTGATCTAAAGAACGGACTTTTTCACGTCGATGTCGCGGAAAAATGTCAAAAATATACACTTTGTGTATACTAAGTGTACAGCTTTTGTAAGGCCCGATGGACAATATGAGTTTCGGAAACTACCTTTCGGACTGTCTATCTCCCTGACCGTTTTTCAACAATACATAAATGCTATTTTCCGAACGTTAATAAAAGATGGCATATTGGTTATATACATGGATGATTTAATTATTATTGCGAAGACCTTGGAAGAAGCTGTTAAAAGATTACAGATGGTTTTAGAAGTTGCAGCTAAACATGGGTTGATAATAAAATGGTCAAAATGTCAGTTTGTAAAAACTACGATTGAGTATCTTGGGCATATTGTATCCGGAGGTACAGTAAAACCCTCGGAACATGAAACGTTAGCTGTAAGTAATTTTTCGGTCCCAAATACAATTAAGAAAGTACGGTTTTTTGGGTTTAACAGGATATTTTCGAAAATTCGTACCTAGGTATTTCTTAATAGCTAGACCCTTGACTGACCTGTTAAAGAAAGGCGTTCCGTTTCACTTTGGTGCGAGAGAGACAGAAGCATTTAACGCATGAAAGGCCGCATTAGTATGCGGGCCTGTTTTGAATCTATATAGGATAGGAGCTGAAACGGAGTTGCACACTGATGCGTCATGCTTAGGGTTGGAACGTGGCTGGTCTCGACTGTTCGTAGAGACAACAAATTTTTACGTTACAAAATAAATTACCTAAATTTATTTGAATTATTAATTAATTATAAAATGAATTATCTAAACTTTAGTTTAATAAATTATACGAACTGGGCCGAAAAGACACGCCCGTTACACCCGGAGTGTAAACAACTCGAAGCCGTGGCTTATAGGAGTCAATGCTGCTCCAGATGCCTGTACCTTTAGATTTTACGGCGGACCAAGCCGATAGCTTTCAAAGCTACAAATAGCTAAATTGATTTAATTCGCGTTAAGAATATGGTCTAGGGCAAATCGTGGGTGGCGATACTCGTTGAAAAGTGGGTTCAGCTCCAACACAAAACCAACCTTTACCGCGTACTGCTCCGCTGATCGCTTAGTTGGAAAAATAGAGCTAAATGGTTGTCAAATACAAATATTGAAAAATACAGCTCAAAGTAAGTTCAATACCGCGTCCAATTCTTACCAATATACCACCTGACTTACAACAGGTACTACTACCACTTCGGTGTGCTTTAACGTTGTCCAGCGGTGGTAGATTCCTCGTGGCTGCAGCTGGGCCGGTTACTGGATCAGGAACAGACGAATAATCGAGGTGACCAACAACCAGGATCTTCCTCGAACAATGGAACGACGCTTTCCTCAACAAAATGGCTGATTACTCGAGACCTCTTGAGTACACGACATGCCAAGCGACTTTATCTTGTATATGCGTCGTAATTATTTAATCAATGTACGACATACTCCTTGTTAACTAATAATCAGAGTCGTATCGTACTATTGTAGATTAAAATGCCGTTAATATTTAATAAACGGTGTAAAATAATAAAATACCGAACATTACGTTGTAACACGGTAAAAATAATTAATTATATTTTAACAAATATATCAATTACAGAAGTATACATTATGGGGTTTGAACAAAGACTGATTGCACGCGGCTTCCGCGTACGTATTTTAGCATTGAGAAGTGGGGAGACGTTTAGCGCCACTCTCAAATGATTTTCGTACTATTAACAATTATCATCTAATTTATAATTTGATCTATGTTATGGGCAAACGTTTAGTATCAGGTGGTAAATTGGCATTTACCCAATGTGAGCCAACTGGCCACGTTGCAGGGTATGGCATGATTCTAATGCAAAAGGATTGTAACGATGGGAAATTCCATCCAGTATATTATGCTAGTGGGAAAACTACCGAGGCTGTGGCAAAATATTGTAGCTATGAACTAGAAGTGTTGGCAATAATAAAAGCCTTGGACAAATTTAGAGTTTATTTATGGGCAATCCCATTTAAGATTATAACTGATTGTCAAATTTTTACAGCCACAATGAAGAAAGAAAAACTATGTTTACGAGTAGCTAGATGGGCTTTATTATTGGAACACTTCAAGTACGAAATTTGCCATAGGCCTGGGAGAAGTATGATGCACGTAGATACTTTGAGTAGAAATCCATTACCGACAGTTTTAATTGTACGCGAGAATGATAATGGAATTTTGGCGCGTGTGAGGAGTGCGCAGAAAAAAGATAATGATTTAAAGATTGTACTAAGTAATCAAGAGTGTGATGATGTGGATGGGTATGTGGTGCGCAATAAATTAGTTTATAAGGATGTGAATGGTGAATTATTAATTGTATAACAGGGAAAATCGAGCTTCCCGGGGTCATTATTGACCCCATAATTGACGCACGGTAGGTAAGGGCTTTCCCTTACCTTTTGATTTTTGACAAGAGTTTCGACTTGTCACCGGGCGTGCAAATCACAGGTCCCCACTACTGTCCCCGGAAATTGAAGCGGGGCGTAAAAATAGGAAAGTTCGAGAGCCAGAGTTAGGGGTTATAAAAGAGCCGGGAAGAGAGACATCGAGGCTTTTTCCCTTCTGGAAGCCAGTGGCCTTTTGCCTTTTAGATCAGTGACGTTTATTTTGAGCCAGTTTAAATTAGTATAGTGCAGTTTTGGACGTCGATGATAGAGAGCAACGACGGAGGAATTTTTCTGTGTATTTGGAATTGGAGAAGCCCTGACAGGAGGCTAGCATCGTAGTTCGAGACGACGAAACACCAAGCTGCTGATCCCGCCAAGTTGGATCGGAGTGTCAGTCATCGTTGGATAATAACAATAATAAAGGCTCAGGTATTCAATTGTTTTAGGCCAAAACTAAATTTGGTTAATTAAGGGGCTGAAATAGTTGTAATTGCTTTTCATAAATTAATGACCGCTACTTTTAATTGGTTAGTTCTCTTATGTGTAAATTATTTGTCAGTCATTTAGTTAGTTTTGTCACTGGACACTTAAAATCGAATTAATTGGTTATTTATTAATTTATTGCTAGAAAATTTTTTAGTAATTTATTATAGACCTTTTGGCTGTAATAAATTAAATTTCGTTAAGAACTTTGGAGATAAAATTTGAATAATAACTGAAACTGCGTAGTTAAGTGAGTCAAGGTCATTTCAGAAGGTTCTATAGTTAAAATTTGTATTGAGAAGCTTAGGATTCGAACAGTTGATATTTAGAATTTTGTTTAGGAAGATTAAATTTTGCAGTGAGTTCAGTAGAATTTATTAATTTAAAATATTAGCAGGAAATTTAGTAAGTGAATTAGTACAGAAATTTTGTGATTATTTAATGTAGTAAAATTTATTTGCAGTAAACAAGTGCTGGCGTAAAATTTAGTAGATTATGATAGTATTGTAAGTTTTGGAAAATTAAATTTAGGCCGGTGGCTAAATTTAATTGAATTGCTTAATTAAGAAAAAGTGCTAAATGAATTTATTAAGTAATTGATTGAATTTAAGGATAATTTATTAGAAAAATTCGATAAGAAAATTTGGTGAAATTGGTAAATTTAGTTAATCTAAAAATTGAAGTTGATTGAGTATAATGGATTAAGAGTTTATTTAAGGAGATTTTAGAAATGAAGTTAGTTAGTAAGAAATTTATGAGTAATTAAATTTAGTAGAACAGAATGACATGTGAAGAGTTTTGCTGAAGATTTTGTGAATCATGATGAGATTAAAAGTCGAAATTTGAGTTGATTAGTAATTAAGATTTATGAATAATCAGAGAATACCAGGGAATTAAGTTAGCATCCAGTGAACGAGTTTTATAGAATTAGGTAATTTATGATGTTAATTGTCAGTCCGTCAGGTGACGAGAAGATTTCTTTTATTTTATATTATTTCGTCAGATTGACGAGGGTTTTAGGTAATTAAAGAATTTAGAGGACAGATGCGTAATGGTCTATGGTTAAATAAAGAAGATAGATGCGTAATGGTCTATGATTAAATAAGGAAGATAGATGCGTAATGGTCTATGATTAAAGGAGTCAGATGATATTTAGTTATAAGATTTTGGGCGAGTGCCTGCGTAGGTGAGAGCTTCTCACGTTAAGTTGGTTTTAAGATATTGTTAATAAAAATTATTTATTAACAATAGATATTGTTAATAAAACGTGAAAGCGTGATTTTCACTATTTTGAAAATGTTAAATGGCCGCCATTTCTAAACTAATTGACTGATTTTGCTCATCTTTGAACTCGTTCAAGGTAATTGCCCAAAAAAATCTGAAAATAACTGGTAACAGCACAGAAAAAAAGATTTCTTGACTGGAGAATAAAATTCTTTGCTCAAGTAAATTTTCGGGTGCCCGAAGGAAGACCGAAGTTATCTTGGCCGAAGGAAAAATTTTTCTTGAAATTCTATTCTTGGTGGAAGTAATTTTTCTTAATTCAAATTATTATAAATACTTTATACAATAAATTTTTATATTGGATCA
This sequence comes from Cotesia congregata, assembly GCA_905319865.3. Taxonomy (NCBI): domain Eukaryota; kingdom Metazoa; phylum Arthropoda; class Insecta; order Hymenoptera; family Braconidae; genus Cotesia; species Cotesia congregata. The sequence continues at coordinate 4,623,581 of CAJNRD030001116.1, forward strand.
AGATTTTTAGATACTTTAGAGAAGCAGCACCACTTACTTCAGCTGAGAAAAAAATTTTCTCACCTTGAGAAAATTTTTCTCTTGAATATTTGATATCCATTTTAGATTATTTTAGCACGCAATTATACATATTTATACACATTTAATTTTTTGGAACAAGAGAAAAATTTTCTCAAAACAAGAAAATTTTCTTGATTTAAATAAATTGTCTTGGATCCAGATACTTATTTCTTGAAGCAAGAGAATTAATTTTGTTGGGATAAGTGAAATTTCTTGTGTCAAAAAAAATTTTTTTTTTCGCCCTAGAAAATAATTAGCAAAAAATATATTTTCTTGGTTCAAGTGAACCATTCTTTCTGTGAGCATATGCTGAGTGAGTGATGTGAGAGATGCTGAGTGAAAAATCGATTAGCTAAGAAATCCCGAAGTTATAATTTAAGAGTCGAAAAAAACATTTTTTTCGAAATCTGTTGACTACGATATCTCACTAACGAATGAACCGATTCTGATTTGCCAAATGACATTTAACGTTATTTTTTAAGTTTAAAAGCTGATTAGGTTGTGAAGACGATTGGTTTAGCAGCTCAAAAGTTATTGTAAAAAAATATGTTCGACAAATTTTTTTTTCCGGTTTTTTTGGAATTTCTCAAAATCTATCGGGCTGAATCGATTCAAATTTTCAGAAAATTTAAGTTGAGTGGAACCCTTTCGATTACCGTCAACTGGGTTCCGATCAGTCAAACCGTTTAAAAGTTATGAGAGGTTTACATACATTCAGATCCACAAACACACAAAAACACAGACATACGAACGTCATCGTAAAATCAGTCGAAATAGCTTCCTAGGACCTCAAAACGTCGAGATCTAATGACAACTCGATTTTCCAAAATCGGGGTGAAACCAATAACTGCCCTATTTTTTTTTTTTTTTAATTTTCAATTTCCTTAGCGGGAAGTTAAAAATTCCCGAAAATCATTATTTTCTTTTTTCGATAAATTTTACTTGATTCAAGAATTTTTCGTCTTCATTCGAGACAGTGTAATTTTTCAAATTAAATTTCTTGGTTCGAAAACTTTTCTCTTGAATCACGTTAATTTTTTTTTTTTTAATTGTATTAGTAATAGAATTAGTCACGAAATTAGTGAAAATAATAGGAATATTAATAATCAAAGTGATAATAATTGCAACAGTCATAACAGATTTAGTAACAGTATTAGTAATGGAATACTAATAATAATAGTAGTATTCAAATAACGTCGATAAACTGTCGGAAATAGAAGCTAAAAAAATTATTAATTCAAATTTAATTTGTGTAACTACAATATATCTGTAGTGATGAATGATGCAAGAATGTAACTGTTCATTAATCAATCAATCAGTCGTGCTTGAGGCATCAACTTTAATTAACTTTTAAGGATTAACGGAGTACATTCGAAGTTAAATAGGTTAAGTAAGATGGATAAGATGAGGAAAATAACATTATTTATCAATAACTAAATACAAATAAGTGAGTTATTATGTACAGTGAGGGAGTAAAAGTGAAAGGATTTACGTCCTTTAAAAATCAATAGGTCAAAGATATTTTATTGAGTCCTTGGTATAAATAGACAATTAAGATATTTTATTATTATTATATATGTTACCGACTTACGAAGATTGCGATCTATTTAAGAAACTAATTGCAATTTGTATCATATCTTATGATTGATATATTTATGATTTCACTATTAAATATCTGAGCGATGGAGTTGATATCATAAGAAATATTCTACTTACGTGTAACATGCAAAGAGTGAGTGCCAAACCAGCGAGCCACCCAGATCTTGATTCTAAGTACCAAGTTAATTCGTCAACGCAACCATGGAAAAATGCGTTCCCTGTTACAGTATCACGACATTCTGAAGGCAATGGTTTCAATAGATCTAAATAATCCATTGGGCCATTTGCACCGCAGCAACCAATCTAAACAAAATTTATCGATCAATCAATCATTAGTCACATGTCAAAATTTCAATATATGTCATATGTCAAAATTTCAATAAGGTAAAAGTACCAATTATTGACGCTTCAAGATTCGTGGCAAGGATCAAAATTTTTTCAATATACTTCGAACTAAGATTTTTTTTTAATCATAAAAGCCGGTGAATATCAACTGATTTTATTACTGATACAATATTGTACTAATTATTGACGCCTTTAATGATCAAACGTCATAAATTTGCTAAACTAAATACTACAAAACACGTATGTAAAGTAAATATTTATTTATAACTCATCATCGCGATTATTTTCGAAGTAAATCTTCAAAACAAAAATCAAATCAAAAAGTTATATTACGGCTCTGTTTAAATGGACGTATCGGTATATAACATTATCAGAATTCACTGGGGTTCGGATACGGATATCTTTCAAACGGTTAGAGTAATCAATTAAACACGACAGATCTTTTTTATAGGGCGTTAAATTTCCTACAAAAATCTATCATACTCATTTAACAATATTTATGTTTCATTGAGGTAGAAAATTATTTGAAAACAAATTTTTTTTACGATTTCTTCAAACTTTGATATCGAATATCTTTGATATGGTTAAAGCAATCGCTCAAACACGTCAGCATTTTTTTGTAGACCATTCGATTTTCAACAAAAACATGTTTAAGGATTTGATTAACCGATTGATTCATAATGAGATGTGGTCTTTTTTATAAGGGACTAGGAAAAAAATGGAAAACTGAGATGGGAGGATCTTCCTATCAATAATAAGAGCTAAAATTTGTTGAGCACTTTCTAGAGGTGCCTAAGAACCAACTTTTCAGTGTCGGAAGTAAAAAAAAACATTCGATTTTCTGAATTACCCTACTGTGTAAAGTAATTTCTTTTGACACTCGCAATTTAAAATAAGTAACCATTAAAATGGTTGCAAACATCTAATATGGTTGATGTTTTATACTTCATTGATTTAGGAGAAAAAAAAAACAGAATGTAAACAGATAAAAAAAAATTAGGAATACGGTTGACCCTGAAGGCCATCCCTGCAACTTCCCGCCAATTCTATACCTAAATGCTTGAAATTGCACTTATGACGTTTTAGAGCTCATAAATACAATTTGTGTATTATTTTGAGCTCTCCGAGGTGGTGTCTGTATGTGTGTGTGTGTGTGTGTGTTTTTTTTTTGGGGGGGGGGAATCCTTTTTACGGATTCTAGGCATAGATGTTGGCCCGGATATGTGGCGACTCGACGCAGCGTCATACTAAAACTCGACGCTGACGCCCCTAACCACTAAACCCTAAACCCCTTTCTCTTCTATTCTCTGATCCCCCATGGTACCGCCGTAAGGCATTTCTTCGGCGGGGGGAGGAATTAGCTGCCGCTCTTCCTTCTGGTGGCTAAGATGTTATCTTACTTCATATTTAGTATAGACATTCAAGATTCTGTCTTTTGCTCTTTTTCTCGCGATGGAACGCAGCTCTGTAAGCACTTCTGTAGCAAAAGTGTTCGTTGCATTCCAGACAGCGTCTGACGACAAAATTGCCTCTACTATTGACTCTGGTTGGGTCCTCTTCTTCAGAATCTTCTCTAACTCATTGCACTGTTGGTTGAAACGTGGACACACAAAGAAAACATGCTCCGCATCTTCATTGACCCCTGGACAAGACGGGCACTCTGGGGTATCGTCATGCTTAAAGCGGTGAAGATAAGCCCGAAAACAGCCATGTCCTGACAACATCTGTGTTAGGTAGAAGTTGACCTCACCGTGATTCCGGTTCAGCCAAATGTCGATCTTTGGTATGAGACGATGCATCCATCTACCCTTCTCTGCGGCATCCCACTGAGATTGCCATCGTGCAATGCTGTGCTGTCTTTGTTCCGTTCTGAGTTCTTCTGCACTCAGTGTTGTTGACCTCTTTCGTTGGTAAAGCTTCCGTCTTTCTTCAGCTAGGACTCTGAGAGGTAGAGTTCCAGAAATGACGCACACTGCTTCCTCAGATATTGTGCAGAAGGCGCAAGCTACTCTTAGGGCACCCAGACGATATACTGGTCCAGCCTTTCTCCATGATTCATGCGTCTTTAATGCGTCGGCCCAAATGGATATTCCGTAAGTGAGCACCGATGTGACTACTGATGACAGTAATAGCCTCCTGCTCCGCTTTGGGCCTCCGACGTTAGGCATCAATCGTACGAGACTTGCCCTTACTACTGACGCTTTGGCACTGACATGCTCCACTTGCTACTTGAAATTGAGTCGGGCATCAAGCATCACTCCCAGATATCGCATATATGGTTGTGATGTGATTTCTTGCTCTCCGACTTTTAGTTTTATGGTCTCTATCACTTTTCTGCTGGTAATAAGCAATTCTAGGTGTTTCGCAACGATGTGTGTGTGTGTGTGTGTTTTTTTTTTTTTTTTTTTTTTTTTTTTT